>JASDQU010750249.1:47606-57769 GCA_032191745.1 Picea mariana
GAAAGGTCCCACGAACCTAGGAGAAAGTTTAGTTGCCTTTCCAAACTTGATCAAACTCTTATATGGTTTAACTCGCAAGAAGACTCGATCACTGACCTCATAACTACGGTCGACTCGGGGCACATAGGCATAACTCTTCTGTTGATCCTGCACTTCTTTAATCCTTTGTCTTATGGTTTGCATTTTCTCTTTCATTTCTTGGATCGCTTCTAGTCCCACTAGGACCCTATCCTCAAGCCAATCCCAACTCAAGGGTGTCCGACACAATCACCCGTAAAGAAACTCGAAAGGTTCCATCTTAATGGTGCTCTGATAACTGTTGTTGTAAGCGAACTCTACTAGTAGCAAGAATTATTTCCAACACTTTTGTTGGTCCATCACGTACATGTGCAACATGTCTTCAAGGGTTTGTTTCATTCGTTCTATCTACCCTTTAGTCTCCGGGTGATATGCAATACTAAAGTTAAGTTGGGTTTCCAAGGCCTCTTGGAAACTAGTCCAAAATTGTCCAGTAAACACCGATCCTCGATCGGATATAATCTTCTTAGGCATGCCATGCAGCCTCACAATCTCACTGATGAAAAATCTTGCTATGTTAAGTGCCTGATACATCATACATACAGGAATAAATTGAACACTCTTCGTCAGAGTGTCTACTACTAAAAAAATGAATCATGTCTCCTTGTCGTCAGTGGCAATCCAACAATAAAATCCATCGAAATGACCTCCCATTTCGATTCTGGAATGGCATGTGGTTGTAGTAATCCTGCTGGGTGTCTATGTTCAGCCTTTACCTGCTGACACTCCAGACACCTGGCCACATAATTGACTATGTCGGCCTTTATTTCCTTCCAGAAGAATAAGGGTTTAAGGTCTGCCCTCATCTTCGTGACTCCTGGATGAGCCATGGAAACTGCTCTATGAGCCTCGCTCAGGATCAACATCCTCAACTCGTCGTTTGGCGGTACATAAATCTGACTTCTAAACCTCAATAACCCGTCACTATCAAATGAAAATTCCTCATATCGTGGTACCATCATGGTGTTTTGTCTGATAAAACCCTCTACCTCTTTGTACTAGTCATCATCACGCTGTAAAGTAATCTTGGTTCACTGTTCCCTTTATGTAAGTAATCTCAAAGTCGTACTTGCTAAGCAATTCCGACCAACGCCATTGTCGTGCGTTTAGGTTGCTTTGCGTAAAAATGTGTTGTAGTCCATAATGATCAGTCTTTAGTTAAAAGTTTCTCCTAGAAAGGTATTGTCTCCAAACCTTCAAGGAATATACGATGGCTAATAACTCCAAACCATGCGTCGCATAGTTCTCCTCATGCCTTCTCATCTTCCTCGAAATGTAAGCAATCACTCGTCCATCTTGCATCAAGACTCCGCCTAAACCTTCCTTGGATGCGTCTGTGCATACCAAGAAGTCTGCATCCATGTCAGGGAATTTTAGTATCAACACTATTGTCAACAACTCTTTAAGCGTCCGAAATGATTCTTAACATTTCTCGGTCCAAACAAACTTCTTGTTTTTCTTCTGCAATTCTATGATCGGATTTGCTATCTTTGAAAATCCCTCGACAAACTGTCGATAGTATCCTGCTAAACCCATAAAGCTATGCACTTCTGTGACATTCGTTGGCACGGGCCATTCCATAATAGCCTCAACCTTTGCTGGATCCATGGTGATATCTTCGTTGAAGATGACATGCCCTAAGTAGTGAATCCTCGATTGATAAAAAGAGCATTTGGACAACTTCCTATACAATTTGTGCTCTCGCAGGCACTGTAGTACCAAGCACAAGTGCTTTTCATGCTCCTCCATCATCCGAGAGTAGATCAAAATATCATTAATGAATACTTGGACGAACTTGTCCAAGTATTTGCAGAACACCCTGTTCATCAAACTCATAAATACTCATGGGGCATTTGTCAGTCCAAACAGAAAAATAGTAAACTCGTAATGTCCAAATCTCATCTTAAAGGTGGTCTTAGGGACGTCATCCTCCTTGATCCATAACTGGTGATACCCTGATCGCAAATTGATCTTGGAGAACACCGTCGCACCCTTCATTTGATCGAACAGATCATCAATTAATTGTAAGGGATATTGATTCTTGATCGTAGCCTTGTTCAGTTGACGGTAGTCAATGCAAAGCCTCCATGATCCATCCTTCTTCCGAATGAAAATAATAGGTGCACCCCACGGTGACACACTAGGATGTATCAGTCCCAAGTCCAGCAACTCCTTCAGTTGCATTTTCAACTCTTTCAACTCCAGGGTCGACATCTGATAAGGCATTCTTGCTATCGGTTCGGTCCCCGGTTTCAGGTCTATTGTAAACTCCAGTTCCCTTTGCAGTGGCATCTCAGGTAACTCCTCTAGAAATACGTCCACAAACTCCTTCACCATCGAGAGGTGTTCTAGACCTTCCGCTACTCCATTTTTGTTTAGCACAAGGATGGCATWAATCTTGCACCCCTTGCGCATACTCTTCCATAACTGTAAGGAAGAGACAAACCTCAGGAAGATTCCCTGGTTCTGTCCTACAATCACACGTCTCTATCCTTCATCATCAACCAAGCTCAACCATTTCATCTTACAGTTGAGTATTGCCTCATGCGACTCCAACCAATCCATATCGATTACGACATCATAAGATCCTAATATTGTGACGTACAAGTTGACCCTCATGACAAACTCTCCCAGGTTAAGGGTACATCCTGTAACCATTCCTCCAACCTTTTGTTTCGCTCCCGAAGCCATCTCTACGAATCTAAACTCATCCTGTTCGAATGCCTTTACCTTAATCCTTTTTAGCGCTGCACCAGAAATGAAACTCTTAGTATCACCTCGGCCTATCAAAATACTAAGGGTCTGGTCAGCGACAGTACCTGTCATCTCGAGCACAGTTGACTGGTGCTCTGCCTGGTAGTTATTCACCGCTGCATGAATCCGATGGGCCTTGCCCATTACTCCCATTGTAGTGGTTCTGATTGATCCAGAAACTCTAGTCCTCTCCATAGGTCCTCTCCCACATGTCTAACACCCCTTCTTCATCCCAGTAGTCCTGGTACCCAAAGTAGAAGATGGCAGCCCACTGGCCTGGAACCCTGGTCTGTTCTTCTGAATAGGCCTAAACTGCTGCTGTTGTGGGCGATGCTGCTATTGATGCTGTGGTCCCCAATAAGGTGTCCGCTGCTGAGGCGGCAGTCGCCAGGGTGTAGGGAAAGTGGGTCCCCTCTGGAAGCCACGATATCCCAGCATATGTCTCACATGTGTATGATGCTGTGGTGTTCCAAATGAACCCTGCCCTGCTGGTCTCACTGGAGTCCTGGTCTGACCCCCGTTGATAAGCTCCTCCTCTGCTATGAGGGCCTTCTAGATAACATCGTGCAAGGTTTGAGGCATCAAGATCGTAACCTTTGCATGCAGGCTGCCATTAAGGCCAAACAAAAACCTGTTGACCTTAAGCTTCTCAGTGTTAAGGTGCGGAGAATACTGGAGCAGCTCCATATAACATGCCTCATACTCAGGCATCGTACGACCTCCCTGTCATAAGGCATTGAACTCATTGAGTTGACGCTCAATCAATTTCTCTAAAAGGTACCTCTCTCGGAACCATTCCTCGAATAGCTCCCATGACACATCCTCAACAACCATGTTCAGTTGCGGTTGGAGCGTCTTCCACCATAGAAGAGCGCTCCCCTTTAGTTGAAATACTGCCATGCAGACCTTCATGTTGGAGGTATAATCACGAAGTGAGAAGCACATTCCCATGTTCTCCAACCATGCCTCGGCAGCTGCGCCATCTAGGGCACCAAATAACTCGAGAAATTTAACCTTCTTGAGTTCACAGTGTATGCTACTAGTAACGGTCGATGAGTGCGGCGGAACCTCAGCAGGTGCCGGCACTCTGGACTCATCTATGTCCAAATGGCTGATCAGTACCTCAAACATGCACTGGAAAGATCTCATCATCCCAACAACATCACCAACTGCTATCTGCTCTTGTCCGAGAACCTGCTCGTCTCCTTGGGGGTTAGACCCCTCAGGTGTCGATGCTACTGGAGGCATTGTGCCTCCTCCCCTAGAATCCCGTCATCTGCCTCCACTACATCCTCTAACCATGATTACCTGCACGCACACAATCAACTCAATCAGCAATAGAATAATCAAATCATGTCAACGAAAGCTATAGTGATCCCAAGTCGTGGGTCGGACCCACTCTGATACCATATGTAACGAACCTCCCATTCGTCACGATGACAAATCCCTTATAACAAGTGCTAATTTTTTGTGTGTGTGTGTGCGCGTGTGTACAAGGATAATAGATACATTTGAATCTTCATCGCCATACGATGACGAACATGATGCATGCAATGTGATGACAACATAAATATCTAAGATGCCCATAAACCCCTGCAAATAATGAATGACAATCAACTGACAAATAATACGACTAACTACCCACCCGTCCTACCCTGCAATGGTTAGGACCTCTAAGACACATAATCAATGCTCAAGCTCAGGTTCCCATCGATTTTAACCATTTAAGGTCTCAGGGCTCATGACTGTTCTGAGGAACATGGAGGTGTCTGCATTCCACCCGACACAATCATACCAAGCAACTAACCAATTACCAACAAGTACAACAATAGTCAAAAGAACCACCATGTCCTCTACGAAAGGTGCAAGTCAGTTAATTGCAAAATTCCATTGCACTAATCATAATAACCTTTGGACTTATTTCAAGACGTCATAATTCATCTGCTATCAATGATAATTAATTCCTTCTTTACGACCATAAAATAACAACCATCTTTCATTTTAGTTTACAATAACTACCTAAAATGACCAACACACACATCTGATAGGTTACCTATAAACAACTTAGTAACCTTACCACAAATGACCACAACATCCACATTGACAGTTCCATAATCCTTAGCATTACCATTAAACATTTCATTACATAATCATTTCTATAAAATAATAATAACATTGTATTAACACTACCATAAACATACATTCAACACTCCTTTACATCGATCATTTCCCTAAGAATTAACAGTAACTTTAAACCTTATATGTCATTAGTTTTATCATGAACAATAACAGCTTTGAAGGTTAGCATTACCCTCGATATTGGCTTCAACCTTAACAGTCATTATAGCTCCATTTACTCCACATAAATCCAATTAGTATACAGTTACCCAACCATAAAATTTCAATAACATAAAACATCACATTTTATAATACACTAATATTGCCATAAAGTAACCAATCATTACATTTAGAAATTACAATAACTTGGTATTGATAATGATCACATTCAAAATAATGACAATTAATACAACAATATGGCAATAATCATGGCATTAACACGAACATCAGTATCTCCATTAACCAGCTATCTATATTAAGGAAATTTGAATTAGAGAAACAATAATAACTACCTAAGTTACTCACTACTACTACAGTGTTGCTTGGGAGTGTACATTTAATAAACTACAAGACAAGAACACTCTAAATTCAAGTCTAGATTCTCAAAGTCAACATCCTGCCTTGACATATCTTACAACTACTCCGGGCAACTTGTCAAATCATATTTTAATCATATAACCAATCGAATTTTCACAGTTAAACAAAAAAAACATTACACCAATATCAGCGAAACATTATTATCAATAATAATCATCCATAGCAAGTTTATCTATATTTTTATTACTTTCAAATTGATAAATAGATCCATGATACCTTAAGTAAAACTTAATGAAAATTTACCGCTGAGTAAATGCAGGTAAAAATCTCAGTTGACAGTTTGGTGTTGAAGGGGTCTTTAATATCTCTGGATGTAAATAATGTTCAATTCTCAGGCAGTAATTAACTGGCAACTATCGGTATGGAAAAAATCAGGAAACGGAATCAATCGGCAGCTAACAATGAGGCGAAATTCAGGGAACCCAGAATCAACTCGTGGGTACCTCGCAGACTCACGGAATTACTTAAACATAGAATTTTAAAGGTGGCATGACAGAATGTAATTCACTGTCCCAGCAGAGCATGAACCGGTGCTGAATCTACCATTCAATGCAGACACAGAGAATTATAACTCCAACCGTAGAGATCATGTGATTGGAAATCGTGGGGTATCCTCCGTCAATCACCAGTAGTTACAATCAAAATGCAGAGATTATGTAACACCATAAACTCAGAGATTATGTGGTCGAAGAACGTGTGGGTATCCGCCCCCAAAACACAGAGAAAACTCAACACAAATGCAGAGATATGTGGGCGAAAATTGTGGTTAAATCATCCACCAAGTCGCAAGACTTACAACCCCAAAAATGAAGAGATTGTGGTCAAAATTCATGGGTGTATCAATCACCAATTCACATGGACTTACCACCCAAAAATGCATGGATTTTGGTCGGAATTCGTGAGGGTACACTATTCTAACTGTCAAAAATCAAATCAACGCAATCTAACTTCTAACTAATTGGAAATAAAAATGAATTTGAATGGTGCACACTTAGATTTGTATGGTGCACACAAATTTGAATGGTGCATACTTAAAGTTTAAAACATGCAGAGCCAACAGCCAACAACCGGTGGCATGCAAGAACGAAATTGCCAGAACCAATTTTAGTAACAAATTACCAAACATTTTTTTTTTTTTCAGAAACAATGTCACGACATCCATATACAAAAACAAAATTGCCAGAAGAGGTTTCATCAGTAACAAATTTGCAAGGCAAATTGCCAGAACAATTTAGAGTAAGAATTTACCACCTAAAATTTCTATAAAAGATTTGTATCAACATGACATTGCACAGTAAAATTTGTCGTTCAGGGGATGGAGAAGCAAGGCTAGAGTTTACTCAGAATTTGCACAGTAAAATTTTACAGCATTGATAATTACACAATTTTTCTTTATCTATTTAAATAACAGAGGTAAATAACTTTATTAACAGAGGTAGGTAACAATAGTAAGCCAATCAATCCATTACACCGATATATCGATTGTAGCATAAGTAGTAATGCATTCCAATCTACTAAAATAAAATCATATCGTTTCCTTCTCGCTTGCTCCGAGTGTCGTTTGTGCGCTCTGTGCCGCTCCCGCTTTTCGACCGTCGAGACCTCACCGGTACATCCCAACCAACGCTAGGGGTAATCTACTTCCCCCTTATCCCCCTAATCCACAAAGGGGCAACACATTATCTAGATGTTATGTCTAGCTTCCCATCTCGCCTCGCCAGCCCGAGCTACCACTCCTATGCAAGCTGAGAAATCCCAACTCCCCACAAGTAATCAGTCAAGTCACAAATCCGGCAATGTAACATTACGCTTATAGCCGATCCCCTTCTTCCTCATCTTCCCTTTCTTTTATAGAGTTTTTATAACCTCCCACTTTCCCTAAATCACATTTAAATTAAGTTTTAATAAAAATATTCTAAATATTCTCTTTCGCACAAGTGTCGTTCATCCCCCACTTTCCTCCAAAATTTATTTTCTTTAATTTATTAATTGTCTCATTTCTCCTCACCCACCTAGATTTGCTCCTAAATTTACTCCTATGTGTTCCTAGATTCCCTTACAGGTTTAAATACTTTCCCTAAAATGAAGTTGCTATTTCAGTTCAATTTAGAAGGTTCTTAATTGCAGATTCTTTACTATGTTTACCTCGCTTTTTACCGTAGTTTCCCTTCTTTCCTTTATTATGTTTCCTCCATACCTTAGTTTCCTAATTTTTATTTTTCCCTTCTTTCCCCTTTTTATTAGAGCCAAAATGGCAGTTGCGCTATTTACTCTTTTCCTTTTTATTATTAAATTAATATCTTTTACACTTTCACAAGTTAAATAATTTATTTCTTCTTTACAATTTTAAATCCACTAATTTAATTAATTTCTTTACTCTCTTCATTTTACCCCAAAATTTTTATGAAAACTAAAATTATTGACAATGTATCTCATAAATGACATCACTTTGGTCGAAGAGTTTCTTTGAAATAAGGTTACTGCCTTCATCAATATCAAAACTCCAGATGATTCTGTAAACCAAAAATATTGATGGAAATGGCATTTACAGAGCCTGTGGATCGACGAATACAGATAGTTGTATTACCACTATATACTATATACTATATCCTGCATCAGGCCCAAAAAGATTCAATTGCAGCAAGACAATATGTATTTTTTTTCAGCTTTAAGCACTAGTTCCACTTATAACTCAAACCACTAGGTCACTCTTTCCATTCTTAGGAGTTATTATTGTGCATATATGGAATCACATGACCATGTGGTATATGTTCCTATTGCTCTAACTATGACCTATATTATTTGTAACAATAAAAGAAATGACTCAATTGAGAACCTCGGGAAGTAAGGATTGAAATGTGTAACCTTGTTGAAATTCTAAACAAAAGTCCTGCATAAATGTTGTTTACTTGGAATTGGAGTCTGTGGATCAATCAGGCAAGATCCCCAATGAACAAACCATATACCAAATAGTAGTCATCAATATTTCTTTAACAAATCCTTTAGTGATCATTTCCACTCACCGTGCATAGGAAAGAGACTTTAAAAGATATATCTCTCAGAAGTCTCAGATAACTCTAGAATATACAACAATTCCAAATAATTTTGTTGACACTTTTAAAACATGCAAATTGTGATAGCCCTTGGATGCTTTGAAACCAAAACCTTTGCTTGGCCAACTAAGGCATTGGCAGATAGGTGAGGTCTATGGAGTGTTAATCCATCCACCAAGGTGTCATTCTCATTGTGGTCTGCCATCATGTGCAAGTTTGGGGAGATTTTGGCAGAATAGAGACCCCTAAGGCTAGACATCTATGTTGAAGAAAATATTCTCATTTCAGTGTAGCCCTAGATATGTACCAATTCCAAACCCAAAAAAAAAAAAATCCTTGCCTTGATAGAAACCCATTCCAACCATCATAATGCAGTATTGACAACATTCACTTTTTCCTGATTTGGGGCATGAATGTATTGTCAAATGAGCCATCAATCTGTTGGTGTTGATCTGGGACATAGACCTATTGTCAGATGGGCCATCAATGACAATGACTCAGTTCCCACAAAATTCTCTCGATGGGTAGTTGTAATTGTATATAAATGATCATTTTCAACCACATAGTTCTAGTCTCTAGATTTCAGTCACATACCTATTATGAAATGAACCAGAAGTATGCTATAGATTTAATAGGGAAATATTTTTTTGACATAACCTACCACACTCTATGGTAAAATAAATATGTTGTAGGAATAATCCTACATTTACTTCTTGGTTGAGGATACAAAATTATAGTTAAATGAACCACCAATATGCCAAATGAATAACTGTGTTTTCATTCCTCAATTATTTTGAAGGGTACTTGACTTGGTGTAGAAATAATTTTTTTAAAGCACATTTTCACATATTTATAAATATTTCTGTAGGATTTGAATCATTAGAATCAGACTTGCATGACCATGATCAACTTCTTTTTAGGGCACATCAACAAATGTGTCCTAGAGAATTGATAAGCACCTTTGAGGCTAACACTGTGATGCCTAAAAATGATCCCCTGAGACTTTTCAAGGGATAAGATGAAAGCTTCCTCATTTCACTTACTCTCATATCTGCCAAGATGTTCCCTTACTTTGAGCTTGGCTACAATTGGGTTCTTCATCTCTCTGAGCCTGATAAAAATGAACTTAGAGTCTTATATGGAGGTTATTAGAATGAATGAATAAACAAACAATCAACTATATTTCAGTGGAAATTGTTGTAATATTTGAGTGCATAATCTTGCATGTAGGTTGTGCTCATATTTTTGTGGTGGTATATAGTTATCAGAAAAATGGAAGAAAGGATTGGGAATATGCTTCCTTTCTACTTAAGTGTTGAATATCCATCCCCTATCAAGAGGCGATATGCTTGACCTAATAGCCATGCATGGCTTTACTTAATAGTGACAATGAATTTTGTTTAAGAATGGTTTCTTTGTGGGGACAATTCTACCCAAAATGAGTGAACATGGCCAATGGGGAATCAATGCCTGGTGTGGAAATAGCAGAGGCCCATTTTCACTGACCCGACAAGCCCTCTTTTACTATCGCTAGAAAATACAAAAAAAAAAACTTTAGCAACT
>JASDQU010750250.1:0-14486 GCA_032191745.1 Picea mariana
GAACATATAACTTAACTTAGAAAGGTTTTTTTGGCAAAGGAGATGCATGAAGAATATGTAGAAAATGAGTGTAATTAACATACATATTTTTTTATTCCCAAAGGTTTATTTACAAATCGTATAAAAGAATACTTAGATGAAGAGAAGTTACTTGAATACTTTGAAAATTTTTAAGAGGCAATGCAAGTGTGGAGTCAAACTCAAAATACCTCAAAGACTACAAATTGTGGAGTTAAACTCATATAATGCAAGTGTGTTTACAAAATTAAGTAAAAATTAGAAGCATTAGAAGAAAATTGCAAAGAACTGCTAATAATAATAAAGGTGGAAGATAAATATTGTGACATTAAAAGATTACTTCATAAAGTAATCCTTGGGGTTAAAGCAATCTTACATGCATAAAATAAAATCAAGGTAAATGTTATTTTCAATTTAATTACGTAGTTTTTGTTATGAGCGAGGTTGAATTCCATGTATATTAAAAAAATGTAACCTATCCAACGTCCAACTTAACAATATTACATGTAGAAAACACTTTAAAATTTAGAATTTCTATTTAATTAATTTTTTTGTACAGATCACACACAAATTTTAACCAATTGATTGATATTATAGTTGTAAATGCATCTAAAAACATCCATATAAACCATTTACACAACGAAATATCATCATAAACACAATACATGATTTATCTGTTAATAATGAACCAATTGGATGCATACGAAGGATGAACCTCCCAACCATAGGCGCTTCTATTTATTTTATCTCATCACCAAGCCACCCCTGATTTGAGGTTATGAGTCCATAAGGAGATCTGACCCACTGGTTGTCTACTCTCCACACACAACAACCCCCAAACCCATATGTCACTCTATTTTCCCACAACCTGCACAACTCAAGGAATGGGACCCCCCTTCACTTCACACCATCCATTGAGTCTTCCCACTTCCCTCTAGGGTTCCGGTGCACCGAGTTGACCATGGATTCTCCCATCTACTCCAAGAGTGCTCACAACACCCTTCACAAGGCTCTTGAGCCATTTCCTCAATAGAAAAATGTACTACATACTTACAACCCGATTTACAGGTACATAGGCCTCTTTCTCAGCATACAACAAGGCCAATCAATGGCTTCCTTCAACCACAACATTGTTGGTTCTCTTCCCAGCACTCAACTCCTCTCTTGTTGTCCAAAATATACATCTAAAACTTGTCTCTATTCTGCATATGAATTTCTTCTTTCCCCTTTGCTTTCTTTCTTGACTTGACTTACACTCTTCCCCAAGCTTACTTTACTTCAACCCATGCTCTCCAATAACTACAGGATGTGACTTCTCACGCCCACCCTCTTACATGAGTTAAATGGCAGGCTTTGGGAACACTCAACAACAAATAATTTTTTATACACAATGATAATATAATTTTAGGAATTTGGGTTGGATTAATACCCATGAATAATTCCCCCTTGGTACCCCTCTCTCTTGTGGAATCATACCCCCCCATTATTCTTCATCCCTTTCGTATCACAACCATCGATTACTAGTTTTGTTAATTATTTAAACACACATAATATATCATTCCACCTCGGGCCATATAAAACCAATACAGACTCTTCGCACCATGCATCCACTCACCAACCTAAATCTTATTTATACAATTACATTATAATTCATGGGGATTAAAACTAGGGATGTTACAAAAAAAATTATATGTATTGTCAATTCAATTAATTCTATGATGTTTGGAGTGAGTTAAATTTTCATGAAGGTCCCCTAACATTCATGCACACTTTAGGTTCAATAAGGAAAACAAAATAGGGAACTTCAAACTTCCAAGAACCTAGATAACATCAAAAGGTTAAGCTACAAGGATGGTTAGGCCTAAAAGAATTGGGGTCCTAGTCCCTAGAGCCTAGGGTTTGCTTATGGCATCAATAGATGGTTTGTCTTTCATGGTCTACATATCGCTTGTGAGAGGTAGGCCAATCTAGTTCTTTCGTAAATGCACAATATAGTATTAGCCACTGTTTCTCTATAATAATCTCTTCAAAATTTTCTCTTGGTATAAAGTTATAAACAAGAAGGTGTTCCTTGCCTTGTACACACATACTAAAAAAGAGTAGTGAAATGGTAATTCCTAGGAAAAATATGAACTTGGAATCATTATCCTCATGCATAACTACCTACAAATTTAATGGTCATAAGGCATAGTTGGTTTTCAATTCATGGTTGGTAGGTTTTAATTAAATTTGGCATGATTTTAATAATGTAGGCCAAAGACCCTAGAACAACGATTCACAAGAACATTACTGTGGTGGAATTTTGTTGTAGATCACATCAATTTTTATTCATCTTACTTAGGCCATGAGATGATAATGCCTCACTTATGAATGTTACAATATCTTTCACACCCATCTGTCAAACTTTTGGAGATTTAAGCAAATTTGCTTTTGCTCAGTTGTTTTCTTTGGTCATAGAGCCCTTTTATTCTTACAATGGTTTCTTTGATTGAACTATCTTCTATTCAACGTAATCTCAAGAATAATATGACTTCAAATATGTTTTCATACAAAACTTGCACATACTCAAAGAAACAAGATAATGGAACAAGAAACATAAATATAATACTTACCTTTGAATATTGCATTTGAAACTTGAAGACTAAATATAAAGCCTTTTTAGTTGCAATATTTTACATTGAGTTGGCAAGAAATTTGTCTAGTCTTTTCCTAATGAAGATGTCTTGTCATAGTAAACTTAAAAACAAATTAGAAATTTAATGAGGGATGAAAGAAGAATAAATAAAGGCATGATCTTAGATTCCCATAGCTGCAAATGAATCACATCTATCCACTTGTGGATTGTTACATAAAGTTTTGTAAGGTACCAGATGATGTTATGCAGAATATAAATACAATTGTTATAAAAGTTGTTAGTAGAAAGAGCATAAATAAAAATCATAATGACACAATTGATTCTAGGAATGATACCTTTGTTATCTCCTTGTTATAGTGTCATTTTCCACTATACATGCATATGATGACTCATTGGCCTATGTTACATCCCTTTTCCTAATTGCATGACTTAAATCCCTTTTTTTCTATTCAAAAAATTATTTAAAAACCCCATTTATCAAAGTGTACACAACTTTCCTTAAATCAACTCATGTATGTACGTGGGTTCCCTGTTAGAAACCTACATACATGATAAAATTGGATCAAAAAATATAATCCTGATATTTTGGGCGGATTTTACAAATTTTTTCTTTTCCATAACCTCCTAAATCCCATACCTAATGACTCCAACCATCAAAATTGAGTATAAAAGAGAGCCTTAAGTTGGAGGAAAAACATAGCCAAGAAATGCATCCTTATGCTGGCATCTTGAAGATTGTTCTGCAAGTTCCCTATTTCCCTAGTGTCTAAGATTGTCCCCTCTGGATACAAACCCTCATTTCCATAATTTTCCTTCTCCTTCTCTTATCAGGAAAGACACATTTGTCTTCCTTGGACCTTCTACAGTGCAGAGTGTTGGAGTCACTCCTATACATTTTCAGCCTTGGGTGGAGGAACTTGGAGCCTAGTTCTGGGATAATTTTGCAATGGTTATAGGTTGTAACCAACCCCTTTTGCTGTTATCAATAAAAGAACTCTCATTCTCATCCAATTATTTGTGTTAATTAATGATTAAGATGATATTATGTGTATGCTATTTTGAATCTAACATTGAATTTGAATTGATTACATTAAGTTAGTTAATGTATAAATACTTTCTTGCAGTCGCATACTTATTTGTATGTAGGACTTTTAGAGGGTTGTTGTGAAGGAATTCTATAACGAAAGACATCAAGTGGGATCTACTTCAAACGTATGATTCTAGGTGCATTCTTCTTCCTTTTTTTTAAAGTTAGTTATTCCTAATTGATTTTTTAATTGGAGTTTTGAGATAAGTTTCCTTGAATTCTAATTCGTTGTGGTTCTTACCCAAAAATCATAGGGAGTAAAATCCCATAATAGAATTGGTGACCATACTGGGGAATCACCCCTTTTGGGTCATTAAGGGTGATTTCATTTTGCATTTCTGTTGATTTTTTTTTTTTTGTTTTAAGCTTGTTTTCAATACTCTCTATGTCTTTACAATCTTACTCGAGTCTTCCAGTTCCATTTCTCTCTTGTTGAGGGTATTTTTAAGGGTGTATGCGGGTTTCCTTTATAGAATTCACGTACATACACAACTTGTGTACTACACAACTGCTCACATGTTTTGAAGAAGGGTTTTTACAATTCTCAGCCTGTTGAAGTCAGAGTGGTTGTGCTTTGAGATCTTTGTGGGTCTTTTGTGAATCTATAGAAATGTTGTTTGGTTCTAGAAATCCATTTCTTTGTTTCCAATGTTGCAATAAAAACTTAAATATTTTTGTCAAATGTTTTATTTTCTCAAACACTACTACCATATGTACAAAAAAACTGAAGTCATACTCCGATAATACAGATATATCCGTACTGTCGGATTTTATTTGCAATTTTTTTTTTTAATTTCCCAACATTGGTCGGATAGCCAATGAATGTGACTTAACCATAGGATATTTGATGTGTATTTACAGTTCGTCGGATATTTGACGCTCTGAGACATCATTTAATATTAGACAGTTGACCAGGTCAAATGTCCCCATTGTTAACTTTGACGAAGTCAATATTTTGTGATCGTTAAGCAACGTCTCTTTGGTCATCAGTCGTCGAGAGTCTGATGAAAAAGGGATATATAATTAAAAAAAATTAAACATTAGAGACATTCGACGTTGTTGCTACACTAGTGATGGTTTTCAAATTAAGTTATATATAGGGGATATTTTTGGTTAGAATAGAATTTTTTTTTATTCTGTTAATTGAATTACAAATAGTTAAACTACTATTATCGGACTAATCGGTAAGTGTGGACACAAACAGATCTCCCTAGTTTCACCACACAACTATAACAAAACAATACAAGATATAAAAATTTCCCTAAGTTTCAATTATGAAGCATACTAGCTAACAAGAGATAAATGACATACCTTTTAAATGTCGTTTGTCCTCACTAGTGTCATCCTCACTCCGTTCCAAGGCTTATGGGATGTTGAGTATGTAAAAAAGACACAAGCCAACTAAGTGAATGAAAAAATGTATACTCAACAAAACCTATGTATGTGATCAAGGAGTCATACAATAAAATAAAACCGTTTTATGGGAAAGAAATATATGACTGTATTAAAGATATGAAAAGTAGAATAAAACCAATGCCTTGATGTTGTAAGGTCCCTTCCAAAAGTTCCTTTCTTCCCACACACTTCTTCTCCAAGAATTATGAGACTGTAAGTTTGAGGTACTAATAATCTATCTTGACAACATAAATCAAAAGTCTATTAAAACTCATTAAGCTGCAAGCTAACTTCTAAAAACCAATCAAGCTCACACCAAAATATAGCCAGCTAAATTTCCCCATGAGAACTCCTCTCCTTTTATAGGATGAAAAGGATAGGGTGAGGAGGTTAGGCTGATCCTAATAGATCAGGGATGTGACTCATATCCAAATCGATTGGACACCAACTCACCCTCGAAGCTTCTCTTCTAGAAGAATCAAGAAGATGTTATTTTTCCTTTGTACGAAAATCGTCGCACCCGTAATACTGAGAAAACTGCGATACATCACAGGCCACTATGGTGCAACTTGCGAAGATCCTATATCGTCACACCCTTAACACTAGGCAAGGTGTGACGATCCCTTTTTCTAAGTTTTTTTAACAAAGGAAAAGTATAATTCCATCTCTCTGGGAAAATGTATCTTCATTCTTCTTCAGGGATTCATTCCATTGATCCTTCTCAAGACAAAGGTTAGGTTTACATAATCAACAATCATAGGGGTGACAAAAATAATGTGTAATGGAGATCCCCCCAAAATATGAAGTTAGAATAGAGTGATAGTTGAAATACTTTGTCGAGTGTGTGTATGGAACAAGGAACATGTCGGTCGTAAACCTGCCAACAAACAAGGAAACAAAATAATAGTATATCATCACTGAAGTATGAATTCCCATACTCAGAATACAAATGAATCAAAGCAAGGTGCTGTCATGCAAAGATCCATGTCAAGTAAGACAGGTCATGGCCACCGAACATACACCATGTATCCATGCCAATATGACTCAAATCTGAACATAGCCACAAAAATACAGTGTGGATCTATGTGTTAAAGACTCAAATTTGAACATAACCACAAGACATAGACTATGGATCTATGCAACAATACAATTTGAATATACTCCAATGCAACTTGAATCTGTCAGAAAAGATCCAGGGTCTTCATCTCCACCACTCTATAGTACGAATATAACCATGTGAATACATGTGTTGAAGTCGAACATGGTAGAAACCACTTGATTATCGGTCATTAATGAATATTGTTAATAAGTGTGAGGGAAATCACCATTAATGTCAATGATACCGAAGGTACACTAGTACAATCCAACGAATGTGATCAATGATTTGAGGTCGAACAGGCGACAAAATATTCCCCTCAGGGGTCAATGATGAAAACCCACTGTCGAAAGCGAGGAAACTTTCCATTAAGGCATGCAAGTTCTAAGGTACTAATTAGTTTATAAGTCTGATTTCTGTATAATGAGTTGAAGTCGACAGGAAAAGCCTCGTCATAGGAGGGCCATAATGTATCCCCTAACAATGACACGAAATGGGTAAAAATATTTGAAGTAGATCAGAGTAAAAAGTGATCTAGGACTGACTCAGGGATGGTTGATGCAATAGAAGGCTTAAGAACCGCATAAATGGCCGACGCAATAGAAGGCTTTCCAGGTTGAACTTGTCTTTGAACATATTGATGACACGACAACTGTCTTGGAAACACTGACTCAACAACAAGGATCACAAACCAATTTGTAATCTTTTAAAGGGGCATGATCAAGAGACAAGTAGATTTTCCAACCTAGACACAAAGCAAGTGAAAGGGTGTCATGTTCAAAGGTGACTCTTTCATATAATACAAGTTTAGATACATTTCTTTCCCAATTTTTCCCTCACCATTTTTGGCGAGTACCTTTTTATTTTTACACAAGCTTGAGGAGGATAACATATGCTTAAACTGTAATATCATCGTTCAGATGAGTCCCTCAGAGTATGTTTAACGAAACCTAGGAAGGAGTGGTTCGGTCCCATATGGGTATTTCTATGTTTGTTTAATGAGTCCAAGGAAACAAAACTCAGGGGTTTTTCAATTTTAGAGAGTCTTAAAAACATTTAAAGAGAACTCTATCAATATCCTTTTTCGTAAAGTAGTGTGATGAGACCGAAAAAGATATAAACTACCACTCAACAGACATGATTTCTAATACTTTAATGAGCGTGAAAAGAAAAACGATCTCTCGACCATATTTTCATGTTTAGAGAGTCTGAAAAGACCTTAAAGAGAACTCCAGAGGATTTCTTTTTTGTATAATCTTTACGAGTCTGAAAAAGTGATAAAAGTTTACTCGGTTAAATTCTCATGTATTTACAAGCACGATAAAGAATGAATACTAAGCTCAAGAGGTAAGATAAGGGAAGACGAGGTCTAGTCAGTGCACCCCAATAAAAAAGGATGACCTCATTACTTGGATGAAGTTCCATAGGATAAGGAGAAAATCCCCCCAACACAGTAGTGTCTGTATCAACGAGAAAAATGTGAGAAGTATCGGGTTTACTCTCTAGCGGGAGAGTAGGATCGACGAATGACGAGATCATATCAACCACTTGGGTTTCATTCTCCAAGTGGAGAATGGGGTCGACGGGTGGAAACATATCGATCGCTTGGGTTTCACTCTCTAACAGGAGAGTGGGATCAACCGAGGGTGGGATCGGATCGACCACTTTGTTAACTGGTGCAACTAAGGACGTGACCAAATTGACTACATGATCAATCAGATCGACCGATGAAGGGATCATAATTATTAGTCCATCAACTACAGGTGGGTTGAGAGTAAGGCTGCGATAAGAAACTGAAAGTTGAGGATGGGAAACAATCATGTATTCTAGTAATTTCAAGGATTCTTCCATACGAGGGAAAATGTGAGTTTGATGACTCCCTTTGCATAACATACACAGGAACTTGACTCTACTTTTCTTCCTCCCAACGGTATCCTGCCTAGTTGATGGGAGGTCACCAACATGTTGTTCAGAGGCCGATGACATGGGTTGGTAGGGGTGTGTAGACCCTTGGATAGACCAGGGAAATCCTTAAGAAAATGGCTACCCTTACAAAGCCTATAAGGGTACTTGGGATTACGTGTTTTGGTTTTCTTGGCATCATCAACACTCCCAACATGATTATTAGTAACTGGTTGTTTTCCAACATGTCTAGTAGTGGTTGGAAGTTTGGACCCTTGCTTATTTTTCTTCTTCTTAATCGTTCTTTTATTCTTCTTCCTATCCACTAGGTTACTAGCTTAAGATATTTCACTCGATGAATAAGATGAAACAGAAGAAGACCTTTCAAATGGAGAAGGTGAAGGAGATGTTACTGGTGAAGAAGGAAAATGATCAACATGAGGTTGATGTTCTTGGGGGTAAGTGCTTACAACTGAAGCACTTGCTGTATTCATGATATCCTGAGTGGAAAACAACCATACTGGTAATCCAATTGTGAGACCTGGAAGGCTCAAAGTAGCGATGTAAGGAGGGCCAATGTTTCCATAAGAAGGAAAAACAAAAGGTTCCCCTGGAGAAGGGGTTGCTCCATTGGTAGTTCCAGGAACTGACACCATAAATAAAGATCCAACTTAAGTCCTATAAGGGAAAAAAAACAACACACGCTAAAAATCTAGTAAGCAAGCAAGCAAACAAAACCTTCTCACAATGAATGCACTAGTTGGTGATGAAATCCAACGTCGTGAGAAAAATATAAGAAGGGGTTGCAATAGATAATGTGGAAAAGTTATGTTGATGAACTTCTTAACAGAGTTACGCCCTAGTGAAAGCTTCCACACATAATCGTGGGTATCCACTCCGAGGAGCCTGAGTGAGTTTGACCAATGCCGATTCCAGGTACCGTGAAGACTTTACCCTCCATAGTCACCTTCTGTAAAGACCCTAAAGAGATAGGATACTAAGGTTACCAATTATGAAAATGATGCCTAGGAAAATAGTCGACAGTCTGATCCATGTGCAAGGGCAAGGTATCTAATCCCAAAATCGAATCGAGAAGGTCCCCACATGATTTTCTTCTCAACTGACCCCCAATAATATGCACAATCTCTACACTAAGACCAACAAAGCAGGGTGAGTAACTCTATCAGCCCTAATGCAACCTTGTTATTGACCCTTGTGTTAGAAGGGCTTCTCAGGAAAAAATGTATCAAGTGGATTTGAACTCTCCCTATCACAAGATACTATTGTGTGTTTGCAACTTTGGAAAGTTATATTTCACATCTATTCCAAATCCCTACACCCTAAGCTAATGTAGGTTTGCTACTAGAAAATATAAAAATGTCTAATCAATTTTTATAAGTTCTTTTTTTTAAGGTTGTTTTTACTCAAGAGGAAAATGGCATGGACTAAATGATGTTCTGACAGACTCTAAACAATGCAAAGAAATGATAATGCAAATATTTCATTTCTATGAAAGATATATTATGAGAAGGAGAAAATGTTTATCATTCCCAGATGCACAATGCCTCAAAATTTTATTAAACTCATCAATATCAAAAAGTGAGGCAAAACGAATATTCACCAATACATGATTCTTGGTCATGAGGGGGAATGGATTTTAAGAATTCAAGACCAAAAATGCGGAAAGCCATGCAATTTCGCTACTTCAAATGCAAAGATGCCCCCAAACTAATGTAAATAAAGAAATAAAAAATTTATGTTTCAAGGATAGTTAAAAGCAGATTCAAAGAAAAAGCAACCCAAACTAAATTTTTTCTTTTAACAAGAACAATTCAATAAAATAAGTGTTCTTTCACTAAACAATTCTAAAGAAAAACAATGCTTTGTCACTGAAAGACACCCAAAGCAAGAGATCTTAAATCTTTCAGAAGAAAACAAGCTAAAACAAAGCAAAGATGGCTAAAAGTATATTCAAGTATGTCAAGAAGAATGTAACCAGACCTAACAAATCACCCCAAACACTTATCACAGATCTAGGTAGGGAAAACCATCAAAAACTAAAAAATTTCACAAAATTGTTGTGAGCTACCAGCTGACAGAGTGCGACGATCCTAGGTTGTTGCGGGCCAGAGAACAATACAATGCGATGACATTGCACTGTGTCTAAAGGTAGGGTGCGTCGATCCTATATTGTTGCATTGTCCCTCGATGTAGGGTGCGACGATCAAAGGAAAAATGGAAAAAATAAAAAGAAGGAAGTTTTTCCAATGAATTTAAATAGTCAAAGAGTTCATCTGGATCTCCCAGTGACTCAGAAAACAGAACCTAGTCAATCAAAGAAAGAAAACAAGACAAAAAATGAAAACAATCCGTTCTCCAGTGGAGTCACCAATTTTGTTACGAGAATAATCGGTAAGTGCGCACACAAACATATCTACCTAGTTTCACCATGAAACTAGAACAAAACAAGAGAGGATATAAAACTTTCCCCAAGTTTCAATTATGAAGCATACCAACTGACAAGAGATAAATGGCATGCCTTTTAAATCTCGTTTGTCCTCGCTAGTGTCATCCTCTCTCTGTTCCAAGGCTTATGGGATGCTAAACCTGTAAAAAGAACACAAGCCAATGAAGTGAAAGAAACAACGTATACTCAACAAAACTTATGTATGTGATCAAGGAGTCATACAATAAAATAAGCCCAATTTTATGGGAAATAAATATATCACTGTATTAAATATATGAAAAGGAAATACAACCAATGCCTTGATGTTGTAAGGTCCCTTCCAACAGTTCCTTGCTTCCCACACACTTCTTCTCCAAGTATTTCGAGACTGTAAGTTTGAAATCTAACAATCTATCTTGACAACATCAATCAGAAGTCTATTAAAACTCATCAAGCTCCAAGCTAACTTCAAAAATCCAATCAAGCTCACATCAAAAGCTAGAAAACTAACTTTCCCCATGATAAATCATCTCCTTTTATAAGCTGAAAAGGATAGGGTGAGGAGGTTAGGATGATCCCAAGAGATCAAGGATGCGGCTGAGATCCAAACCGATCAGAGGCCAACTTACCCTCAAAGGTTCTCTTCTAGAAGAATCGAGAAGATGTTATTTTTCCTTTGTATGAAAATCATCGCACCTTTAATACTGAGAAAAATGTGACGATGTCACAGGCCATTGTGGTGCAACCTACGACGATCCTTGATCGTTGCACCCTTAACACTAAGAAAGGTGTGATGATCCCTTTTTCTAAGGTTTTTGACAAAGGAAAAGTATAATTCCATCTCTCTGGGAAAATGTATCTTCATTCTTCTTCAGGGATTCAGACCACTGATCCTTCTCAAGAAAAAGGATAGGCTTACATCATTAATGATCTTAGGGGTGAAGAAAATAATGTGTAACAACTACTTGGGTGGATTTTTGAAGATAATCATCATTGAATGTTTGGTAAGGAAAAATGTCACATAACATTCCTCTAGGAGGACAAGGAGACGTGAGATCTGCATTAGAGGCTTTGGGTGGCTGAAAATGTTATTTCCCTTGTAAAAAGTGCATGGGCTATAGTAGAAGGAAATCTTTAATAAAAACAACTAAAAAACATTGTACAAAGTATGGACACCTTGAAGGCAGGCATGAATATTGTCCCTTGGTAAGTTATTCATTATATGTCTTTATATTGCAGATTGTTTTTGTAAATGTTTATATGTTCAATGTAGAAGAAATATAGTGAACTGTTTTTTCTTTATGGATATATTATACGCACACAAAAAATTGAGAGTAAGTTAAGAATAGAAGAAGTATACATAAGATGTATATTTTAATTAGAGTTTATGGTAGGGTTTAGTGGTTAAGGGGTTTAAGGTTTAGGGGTACATGGTTTAAGGAGTTAGGGGTTAACATTTTAGTGGTTTAAGGGTTAATAAGGCCAATAAGGCTCAGTGGTTAAGGGGTTATGGTTTAAGGTAGGTTTACGAGGTTTAGTTCCTATGGGATTTAGAGGTTAATGGTGTTTTAAGGAGTAAGGGTTAGGGGTTTAGTGTTAGGGATTAAGGGGTTAGGTCATGTTAGGGGTTAATAATTTAGGGGCTTAGGGGGATAGGGGTTATTGGTTAAGGGTTTATGGTTTATGGGTTAGGGGGAATGGGGTTAAGGTGTTAAGGATTAGGGGTATAGGGTATAAGGGGTTAGACTTTAGGGATTAAAGGGTTAGGGGTTAATTGTTTAGAGGTTAGGGTTGGGTTAAGGGTTAGGGATCAGAGGGTTATATAAGTTGATCTCCACTCCTTATAAACCGTGGTATCCAAGTTGTGGGAAAGTTTCCATCGAATTAAAAGTCGTGGTCACCAAGTGAAATCAAGGAAGAATATGAGATACTGATGAAGGTGAAATAAGAATATGTTGTTTTTTCTGGTTGTGACTATATATCTCACAAAGTGTCCCACTTTATACATGTCAAGAAAAATAACATTTTTCCTATATTTGTTCAACATATTCATAAACAACTTGATAAATTTCACAAGTTTCATCATTGATTTGTTGTGCTTGTTTCTCTCTCTAACCTAAGTTGATTTCTCCATTAAGAATACCAACTCCTAACTACCCCTAACGATTGGATGGCCAATAACCTATTAACCCCTAATCCCTTAGCCCTTGACCCCTTATAAACCCCTAAATCATTAAGTACCCCAATCCTTGACCCCTAATTACCCCTTAAACCCTAACCCATTAACCCATAACCCCTAACTCTTGCATCACTAATGTGTTAACCCATACTCCCTTAGCTCTCAACCCCTTATAAATTAAAGTGTGGTCTCCAATTTGGGCCCACGAAAGTTTCCATCCACTTAACACTTGCGGTATCCAAGTGAAATCAAGAAAGAATATGAAATAATGATCAAGGAAAAATAAGAATATGTTTTTTTTGTTGGTTATGACTATATATCTCACAAAATCTCTCTCTTTATACATGTCAAGAGAAGTGTCTATCTTTGTCTTTGTTGTCTTTGTTTTCCTATATTATATTTGGCAGTGTTTGTATCGTTTTAATATTTTTTATATATGCTAATATTACTTTATTATTTGTAATTACAAAGGAAAGACACCCTAATGCATTGCACGTGGAGGAAGACATGGTTGTACAAATGCTCGTTCAAGAACATGGAGAAAATATTGAAGATCTAGTTAATGATCTTATGGAAGAAGATGATGATGATAATAACACAGTTGAAGAATATGAGACAAATATATTGATTTAGGAGACATTTAATAATGTTGGAATGAATGATGGTGATGATTAGCTTGATGGTGTTTTTGATATACCTATACTTGAGAAGGAATTACAACCTCTTTATGAAGGCTCGAAAACAAGTCTTATCTCTGCTATATTGGTGTTGGTGAACTTAAAGTATATGAATGGTTTGTCAAACACTTGTGTCACACAAATCCTACAGTTTGTAATATATTTTGTCACATTTATTACATGATGATAAAGGTTTTATTTTTTCCTCTATTTTTATTATTAGTTGATCATCTGTAAAATTTGGATGCAATATGTATGATTAATATTATTTACATTAACCGATATTGATTTTTTATGTTGTAGATTGTTAGTTGAATTTATGTTACCACCGTCAAATGTTTTATGCTGCACATACCAAGATTTACATGCCATTATGAAAGATATTGGAATGGAGTATGAAGCTATTCATGCATGTCCTAATGATCATATTCTGTATTATGGACAACATATGTCGAAAGAAGAATGCCTAATCTAGGTGGATATCGGTGGTCAACCATATATTCCAACTGGCTCAAAACAGTTTGTTGGCAATTTACTATTTTTAGCATTTTTTCGGGTCCTAATCTTTCGAGGCCATTTTGAGGGCCTAAACGACATTTGTTTTCACAATATTTCACCACAATGATAGTAGTAGGCTTTGATTGAGCCTATGAAATGAATATCATTGTCAATACCTTTCCAACGAGCTATCATGTGCCCAAAACTAAGATCGTATGCCAAATTTACGCCCCTAGGAAGTTGATACACCAAACTACCCAAAACGGGGTCCACAAAACTGTTGGCTTTTCATCTTCTGGGTTTAGGGTTTTGTATTTTCTTTATGTTAAAAAGGCCTTTGCAGCCTCATTGTAACAACCATATTATTTTGAATGATGGTATCCATCACATCTCTTCTCAGAGATAAGTTGCCACCATTCTAGCGAGTCTTTCACTCTATATTTCTACAGTTTTGGACATTTCACTCATTAATAGAAATTGTGTATTAATGTCTCTTTGTTTATGGTTAAACATATGATATGATATATATATATATATATATATATATATATAT
>JASDQU010750250.1:29263-53377 GCA_032191745.1 Picea mariana
TTATTAGGGTCTACCTTGACACCTTCATGAGATACAATATGACCCAAATACTCTACCTCCTTCACCCCAAAGAAACATTTGGATGGTTTGGCATATAGTTGTTTCTCCTTTAGTAGTTGTAGCACCTTGTCAAAATGTCGCACATGATCCTCCCAAGACTTGCTATAGATTAGTATATCATCAAAAAATACTAACACAAGTTTTCAAAGGAAGGGATTGAAAATGGAATTCATCAACCCTTCGAATGTGGACGGTGCATTTGTAAGGCCAAAAGGCATGACCAAAAATTCATAATGTCCTTCATGAGTTTGAAATGATGTTTTTGGGATATCTTCTTCCTTCATTCTAATCTGATGATACCCTGAAGGGAGATCCAATTTTGTGAAATAGATTGCTCCATGTAGTTCATCTAACAATTCATGAATGATAGGAATGGGAAACTTATCTTTAATAATAATCTTGTTGAGCTCTCTATAATATGGACACATACGCCATGAGCCATATTTCTTGAATACCATTACGACCGATGCAGAGTAAGAACTTTGGCTAGGTCTAATAATTCCAACCTATAACATTTCTTCAACCATACGCTCAATTTCACTCTTCTAGGCATAAGGGTATCTGTACGACATGATGTTAGGAGGAACACTCCCAGGAATTAGGTGAATATCCTGATGATGATTTTGAGTGGGTGGAAGACCTTTGAGAATTTCTTCAAATACTTTGGAATTCTTATCAATGATCCCTTGGAGATCTAGGGAAATAGATGGCTTAGTTGTTTGAACATATAGTGAGCATAGTTGTGCAATAACACCTTGATTCCCCCTTTTCAATAATTTTGTCATGCCATTAGAGCTTATCATCTTACTGGGTTTCCCAGTGATACCTATTAACTCAATTTCTTTTCCTTCCATTGAAAATTTCATGAAAAGTTCTTGAAAATTAAAAGCCATTGTTCCTAATGATTGTAACCATTGGATTCCTAGTACGACATCGACACCACCAATGGGTATAGAAATAATTGGACTATTCATTACATATTCCCCCATAGTAAGATTGATCTTATTGCATTTTCCTGAGCAATTGATAGTTCCTCCATATGCAATCATACTTGAAACTCTGGCACTATATATACAAAGCAATTGAGAGATTTGGCTAATTTTTAGTGAATGAAAATATGAGTACTACCATAATCAATTATAACTATTACCCTTTTCATTTTGAGATATCCTTCGATCTTGAGGGTTTGAGGAGTGCTAATTCTAGCCAATGCATTACACGATATTGTGGGAGTCAACTCTTCAAAAGAAATCGCTTCTACGTTTTCATCTTGAGATGGTTCTTGTTCTTCTTCCCCTTCACAATCTATGTAGAATAATTTCTTCTCACCACACTTATGTCCCTTACTGTACTTTCTCTCACAATTAAATCATAAACCTTTTTCTTTTCTTTCCTCCAATTGTTGAGGTGTCAACCTTGTAGGTTGAGGTGTTTTATAAGAAGGAGCATTATTCTCTCAATATATGTTAGGATTGGTCCTTCTAGTAGCCATAGCCATATTTTTACTTTCAACATTTCTTGTCACCCTAACATTCTCCAATGATTTGGGTTCCCAAAGGTGAACCTCATGTTGAATGTTATCCTTTAAAGTTCCTATGAATACTTCAATCAAGTGCTCATCTGGAATATCTATTACCTTTATTTTCAATCTTTGGAAGTTCTCAATGTGCTCTGTAACTGAACCCTTTTTCTTGAGATTTATCAATTGGCTAAAGAAGGTATTTCTCCTTGTATCCTCATAGTGTGCTATCATTTGTTCCTTGAAAATTGTCGAAGTGACGAGGGATTTGTGAGAACAAAGCCATCGATACCATACAATTGATTGGGTTCTAAATATAAAGAAGCAATTTGTACCTTTTGTGTATGTGGCACATTATGTATATCAAAAAAATTCTCCATATGAAGTATCAATGTGATTGGGTACTTGCCATCAAATTTCCTCATATCGATCTTAGGAACGTGGTTGGTCTTCAACCTAAAGTTGGAGTTTCTCCATTCTTGATTCATCTTCCTTGTGTCCTCATCATGAATTTCATGGGATACATTTCCACTTTCAGGTGTCCTCTCTATTAGGAAATGTTTAAATCCTTGCATGATGTCCCTTTTTAAACCATCCATATTAGTATCCATTATTGCCTCACATTTAGCTTCAGTTGAATCCATCATCCCTTGTAGTTATTCTTTTTTCATTGTATTCTTTTGTAATTCATTTATGTCCCTACGCATTTCTTCACCTTCATCAAGAGTCCAAGTAGGACTTTCTGAGGCTTATTTGGTGTAGAAGTTCACTTTTTTGGTGGCATGTTGGCCAAGTATCACTTTTAAACCTTGATTCTGATGTGGTTCTGCTAGACAATATTTCTTCTACTGTATCTCTAAAGTTTTGACCCTTCTGGGTATGGAAATTTCTTTTTTGTAGTTCTCTGATATTTCTTCTCTGCAATTCCATAGGTATGATCAAAATTGGATGTTCCAAGTGGAATTTATGGTAACTTCCTCACAAATTGCTGATTTTTGGCCTTTCCAAGAGATCTCACTTGTATAGTGTGCCCCGCACAAAATAATTGATATAAATTCTAAAACTTGTTTCAGATATACTAAGGAATGTCCACTATCCAATGCAATCAGTCTCACTCAATTTGGATACTCTAGAAAGAAGTTATGATTCTTTTACTCAGAACACCTTCTTGAGACTAGTTAATAGGACTAGTCAGATACCCTATCTTCCCCAGGGTGTATATACAAATGTAAGATGACCCGAAAGACAATTTTTTTATCACAGATACCTTACTAATTTCTGTGAACAAACTCTATATTTCAGGGTCTGAAACGTTACAAAAAATGTTTTATAGCGAAAATTCTGCAATGGCTCAATTAAGGATGATTCTAGAACCCTATCTTACATAGGCTGTATCTACGAAAGTATAAGGCCTCATGAGATGAAATTTTAACCCAACATACCTTGATCAGTCTACTAAATATAATCAAAGGGGTTCCTTCTGAAATGTCGTAGAAAAAAAATTATAGCGAAAATGCCAAGGTGTCTTATATGTAGCAGCGAAACCCCAAGATTTTGAGCTCTGATACCATATGTTAAGAACCAAATATCAATATAGCATAGAAAAACCTCAGAATAAGTACTCAACACCTTGAAAAAGAGATAATTTTAGATAATAAGCCTCTTCTAGTGGGGAACCTCCTTATACACCACATAAATGTTCAAGCAAAAGACGATTCCAAATGAAAATGTCTCCTTCGTATATATAAGAGACTAGGAGGTACAGTTACAACTAATAGACCCAAGCCGACATAAATAAAATAACATTACTAATGTAATATTCCCCAATTAAGGGGTAATGTGCCACTATTTGGGGCTTAACACAACATCGGGTGGCTTCACCAGGGATGAGATCTCTGTGTTAGCCAATAGTGTTGATTTTCATATGACATCCAACCCTTCAAGGATGATGTATTATGTGATGTTTCCCCGTTGGATGTTTGTGATGTTATTTTGGGTGATCCATATGTGTGTAAGCACCATGTTATTTATGAGTCTCAACCTCGTAGTGTCATTGTTACTCTGGGGGGTCATATCTATAGGATACCAGAGGTAGTTTCGACTACTGTCCCACCAAAACAGTGTCGCAAGGTAATGTTTCATACTACAAAATTCAGCCTCTTCACAAGCTGTTCGAAAGGTGAAAAGAAGGACACTGCAACCACTGGAGCCTTGGCCCAAGACCTTTCTTTTCAACAGAAGTAGATTTCAGAAAGGAAAGAAGATATTTTTTCTTCACCTACAATGGTACTTACACACTTCCTAGTCAAGCCAAGATACAACAGGATGGTTGAACATATTCAACCCCGCCAGTAAAAGGTTTGTGACAATCTTCAACAAGCTAAGCAACACAACTTCTCCAACAAGGCAAGCAAATCACCAAGATTCAGATTCAACAAATGCTTTCTCCTCTCCCACAGGAACTCAATGAAATGGAGACCATTTCTTCCTAAGGAGGGAGGATTAATATAGGTGTATATCAGTGGACAATCACCTATTCCAATTGGCTCAAAACATTTTGTTTCAAATTTACTATTTTTACAAAAATTTTGGGTCCTAAACTTCTGGGGCCATTTTGAGGGCCTAAACGATGTTTTTTACTGATTGGGCACCTCAATGATAAATGACGGCTCTAATTGAACCTATTAAATGAATATCCTTGTCAATACCTTTCCAACGAGCTATCATTCTCCCCAAACAGAGGTCGTATGCCAAAGTTACACCCCCGAGAAGTTTATACACAAAACTATCCAAAACGGGGTCCACAAAACTCTTGGATTTTGATCTTCTGGGGTTAGGGTTTTGGATTTTATTTAGGTTAAAATTCACTTTGGAGCCTCATTGTAACAACCATGTTCTTATGAATGAGTGTATTTGTCACATATTTTCTTAGAGATAAGTTGCCACCATTCTAGTGAGTCTTTCACTTTGTATTTCTACAATTTTGTACATTTCACTCATTAATAAAATTATGTATTATTGTATATGTGTGTTTATGGTTAAATATATGATATATCTCTTTTATATTATTGTATATTTGATATATCTATGTACATTTATTTATTATATCTCCGCTCTCTTTTTGTGCTGAAAATAATCCGGATCAATGCTCGAACTATCAAATTAGTAGATATCGAATCGATCAAGTAACAAAAAATGTGCCTCTCAAGGTTCTTCATTATATTCCCATAATTCCACATTTGTGGTGATTGTTCAGGTGAAAAGCCATAGCACAATTTATGGATTACCATGAAAATAATATAATTAAATATGGTGTTCTTTGAATGCATGCAAATGTATATACATTTAATAATATAGAGGAAATACGACCACATTTTAAAGTTGAACCTCATAATCTTAGGCTTTCATTGGCAATTGATGGTGTCAATCCATTTGTAGAGCTCATATCTACTTACTCGGTGTGGCATGTTTTTGTTATCAACAACAACATTCCTCCATGGATGTCAATAAAGAGGGAACACATAATGTTGCCAATGATTGTTCCATGTATTTGTTTTGAATAATTTCTTTGAACACAATAACATTTCATTTGTCTTGTTTATTTCATAATTATGTCTTATATTTTTTTTTTACTCATATATGTTCAATTATGTCTTATAATTATGTTTGATAGTTTTTTATTTACTCATATATGTAGTAATTGTCTACTGTATGTAGAATCAATTAGGTAAGTACCCAGTCAAAGATATGAATGTATATATTGATCCTCTTATCGACTAGTTACTAGAGTTATGGAAGGGCATCACTATGTATGATATCTCTAGACCGGTAGGTGTGCAAAGGGAATTTCAATTCCATGCAATTCTTGCATGGATAATTAACGATGCCCCAGGGATAACACATTTATGTGGTATGTTATAATGTTACACTGCACTTTAATAGTGTTTAATTTTATGAACTTCATATCATGCATGCTTTTTAATATATAATCCCTTCATTAATCATACTTCGAATAATTGATATAAAATTTAATCATTCTCTTGTAGGTCTTCAAACAAAGGGTAAATTTGCATGTCCGGTTTGTGTTCCTAAGATGAAATCTTGTCGTTCAAAAATTTTAGGAAAGGAGGTGTTTGATGAGTATAGGAACTTCCTATCTAAGAACCATAGATGCTGAAGTACAAAAAACCATATTTTTAATGGGAAAGAGGAGACTGGATTAAAACCACAGAGAAAGACACCTCGTCTATGGAAGTTGTAATATAATAGAAATCGTCAAGGTATGGATCAAAATGTCTATGTATCATACATGAAATGTTTGGAATATTTTATATTTTTATTGCATTTTGTTCACTGTACTAATTGACAATTTTTGTTGTAATATCTTTAATTATGCTTCACCTTGAAGGTTGTCATGAATGTATTAATAAGGGGGTGCTTCCACGAGGAATGGAAAGTTATCTTGTATAATTCAGTAGGATCCCCTACTTTGAGAACCTATAAATTGTCCATTTGTTTGATACAATGTAGATCGGGAAGAATGTAGAAAAAATGTTGTGACGAATCTTAGATGGGAGGAGTGACAAAGAAAAAATTGTTAAGATTTGTAATGACATCAAGGAGGCCAATCATGCAATGCAAAGTGTGATTCATTCAAATACTGATGGAGACCAAAATATAAGCGCCCTACCATGGTTATTGATAGAGAAACAAAGCAAGGATGCAAAAGAGGTTATTAAAAAAATTAAATTTCCCACTAGATTTTCTTTAAACATAAAGAATATCCTAACCAAGAAAGGTGAATTAGGTGGGGTAAAAAATTATGATTAGCATACCTTCATTAAGGTAATTATTTTGGTGTATATATTTGTATATTGGTGAAACATCTTGTTAGTGTTTTTTTTCTACGAAATTGGGAATAAATAATGATTTTTTTTTGTTTACAATATGGTCTACCTCTATCTCTCACAGACAACTTTGAAAATAATGTCAAACAAGTTATATATTCAATCTTGGCAAATACATGAGGTAAGTGGCGATCTATGTGCAAAGTGTAATTTGTTCAATTCGTTGTACAACTTATATTTCACTGCATGTGTTTTACTTGTAATTTAGTACTATATACCATTTTGTTGAAACCTATGATTTTCTTGCATCATTTGTATATGGTTTCCATCTAAAGAAATTGATAACGAAGATATAAATCATTGGAGGAGACAAATTCCTTGTCTAATGTGTGAAATGGAAAAGTATGTACCTACAACATTTTTCAATGCACAAGAACACTACCTCATACATTAAGTTGAGGAGATTGAAAAGTGTGGACCTGTACATACAAGGTCAATGTGGATGATTGAGAGGAACTTGAAATCATTGAAGGATTTGGTTATAAAAATAGCACGTCCCGAGGGTTCTGTGGTAGAGGGATATATGGTATATCAATCCATGATTTATATTATTCAATATCTTCCTAAAGTAGCTACAAGTATTAATGTGGATCACATTTGGGATGTCAACTCCATCAACAAATTTTAAGGGGAGCACCTATTGGGGAAAGGTAGAATGATGAAAGTGACAAGTAAGTAGATGATGGTGGTGATTTATAATACATTGACTTTTTTTTATGTAAATAATACTAATTTAATTTTTAGTCTTCCTACATAATCCATTATTATGAAGGTATACCATGGTAACTAATTATATGTGAATTTTTTTTATTTTAATATAGCTGCTCGAGAGTGGGATGCAATACATTTATACATTGCAAACAATCTTGATCGGATGAAGGTATGGATTGAACGATGTATACAATCTAATAATGGTAGGCTATCATGGTATGGTGTGGCTACATTGGTCAAAGAAGCTGAACGTAAAGGAGATACCAATCTTACACAGAGGGAAATTGATTTAGCATATGGTTTAAAAGATAAACATGAAATCATATATTCACCCATACTATTTAGTTTTTTTGAATATTTTTTTGATGTATATGACGTGTTTTTTTCTTTATTTTCATAATTTAAAAGTATAAATATGTTTATGAATTGACAATGCATTTTTACGTGTTTTGAATATTCCAATTAAAACACCACAATTCTATGTGGTGCAATGGACAAAAATTTCACATCAAAAAGTAGGATGAAAAGATGAAAACTTGTGATAGTGGGACAACTGTAGTGTTTCAGGCTACTAATGTTTCCTCTAGAAGTGACAGACATCCAAAAGTCTTTGAAAATTGATACTATAGGGTATTTGGATGATATACTTGAGTGTGACTTTAAATCCTTCAAATTAGTTATGTTCGATGTCAAATGGTAAAGGATACGAATGAATGAACATGATCTTGATAGAACTACTAATCAACATGCTAACATATTTACCATGGTTAATACAAGGAATGATGAGACGAGATCAGAGCCCTATGTTCTTTCAAGCTAATGTGAACATGTATTTTATTCATAGGTTCTAGGTAGAGGGGGTCGGTCGTATGTTGTTATATATGATCCAAGAGGAAGGCATGTAATGTATAATGTTATGGAAGAAGACGTTATTGAAGAAGAATATGACGTAGAGGAGTAGTTAGTTCATGTGTCAGACGAAGACGTCGACGCAGTTCAAGGAGATGTTCAGAAAAATGTTCTGGATGAAGATGATATCGACAATGTGTTAGATGAATAACTCGAAGAAGTTGAACCAAATGTAGGAGACATTGTTCTTGACGATTATATAGATGATGATATGATTGGAAATGATGACATTAATGATGATGTTGATATGGCCAATCCTTTCAACATCAATTTTGAACTCGATGATATAGATGTTTATTTGGATGAAGAATAAGATTAATGATATGGAAATGTTGAAATGTATGAGGTATGCATTTATATGTTTTCAGTTTATTTTTTCTCTTTCATTTACCTTAAATTTTTGTTTTCTTAGTTTCTATGCTTGATTCTTACTATGTTGTTTTCAAATTAATATTTTATAGTAGATAAATTGGGTATAGGGGACTTGAGAGTGATCTGAGGGGGGAGGGGACATATGAGCTTCAACCTTCATGTATTTGGACTTGTTCAATAGAGAATATATTATTCTTGAAACCAAGAGAATCTCATTCAAGTTTATAGAATCAAATACGACTGACAAAAAGAATTCAACAATCAAACAACAAAATTGCAACATAGATGTAAAAGAGATGAAATTATCCATCATCGTTATCATCGTATTGCGATGAGGTTTCAATGAACATGTTCTGCATTCCTATAGAATCTTCGTCGAAACCTTCCAGAAATAATGAGCAGTGAAAGGCACCAACATTGAATTTTTTCAAACTATGCTTCTCCAAGTGATGAACATGGTATGCTTTAAGATCTCATGTACCATGCACGAGGTGTAAAACCAAGAGAAGATCATTCCGGTTTATACCATATTCATCTCTAATTTTAACTTTGGTTCATCTAACAATTTTCAAGATGGATGTCCATTTACCAATTAGTGGAAATTATGCTTTAATTTGAACATGCACAAAGTGACATGTGAATGGGGCCAACATTAAATTTTTTCTAGTTTATGCTTGTATGCATTTAAATTTAACATGGTTATAGTAGATGCATTACTTGATGGTATGGGAGGGTTTTGAGACTCAAATACAACTCATGCAAATAAATATACAATCAAACGATCTTAATGAATTTTTTCAAACTATGCTTCTCCAATTCATGGACATGGTATGCTTTAAGAGTTCATGTACCATGCACGAGGTCTAAAACCAAGAAAACCTCATTCAGGTTTATACCATATTCATCTCCAATTTTAAATTTTCAAGTTGGTTGTCCATTTACCAATTAGTGGAAATTATGCTTTAGTTTGACCTCAGATAGAGTGACCTGTGAATGGGTCAAATGTTGATTTTTTTTAGATTGCGCTTGTATGAATTGAAATTTGATATGGTTATAGTAGATGCATGACTTAATGATATGGGATGGTTTCAAGACTCAAATATGACTCACACAAATAATTCTACAATAAAACGATCTTAATGACTTTTTCAAACTGTTCTTCTCCAAGTCATGGACATGGTATGCTTTAAGATCTCATGTACCATGCACAAGGTCTAAAACGAAGAGAAGATCATTCAAGTTCATACCGTATTCATCCACACTTTTAACTTTGGTTCTTCTAACAATTTTCAAGCTAGTTGTCAATTTAAGAGTTAGTGTAAATTATGCTTTAATTTGAGCCCGCACAGAGTGACATGTGAATGGGGTCAACATTGATTTTTTTTTAGTTTGTGCTTGTATGCACTGGAATTTGACATAGTTATAGTAGATGCATTTCTTGACGGTACATGAGGGTTTTGGGACTCAAATACAACTCACACGAAGAATTCTACAATCAAACATTATTAATGAATTTTTTCAAACTATGCTTCTTCAAGTCATGGACATGGTATTCTTTAAGAGCTCATGTATCGTGCATGAGGTCTAAAACCAAGAGAATTTCATTAATGTTTATACCATATTCATCTCCAATTTTATCTTTGGTTTGTCTAACAATTTTCAAGTTGGTTGTTCATTTACTAATTAGTGGAAATTATCCTTTAATTTGACCTTGCATAGAGTGACCTGTGAATGGGGCCTATTATCGCACAATTTGTACTTTCCCAAAATCCAAAGGAAAGTGGATATAGAATTGGTGTAACTTGGGAATAACCTATCACTATCACCTTAATAGGAGATCCCTTTCTATTTAGGAGTATGTCAAGACTACCCCAGGGGAGATGTCCCCAACGACCTGGGGGGTTTGAGAAGGCTAAGGCAAGTAATCACAAGGAAAGTATTCCCCTCTCATAAATCACTCAAATAAAATGTTTATTTTATTTCTTAAAGGATGAAACAAATGGATATTATTGTGTACTTGCCCATAATAAGACAACAAGGAAAACGAGGCACTTTCCAAGTACCAAATGATTGTTAGTACTTCATAAGACAATAAACCTTCATAACGTAAGCTAGATGATTATGAATTTGCAGCAATGTAATAGTTTATAACAACAATTAATATATTATAACAGCCACAATATTTATGCCTTGAAATTGCTTGTAAGAAGACAATAAAAAGTGACTTTGAAGGCAAATTGATAGTAAGTTGTCATAAGAAAAATTGGACAATGTTTAGATAACTATTAATGTCACTTTTGTAGATAATTTGATGCAATTATATGGATATAGCTATCTTTTTCAACAACAACAAATTTAAATGGTCAAAAGGGCAAGAAAACCACACACAAAACTAGCACTTACCTAGTAGATTCACTAGCAATTATCATAATTGAATTTTAAAGGGTTCTAGTGCAAGTTATATAGGTAAATGTGTCAAACTAGTCTATGTTTGTATGGCTATAGCAATTTTTTTCTACAAAAACAAGTTAGATTGGGAGTTAGTATAATTTAAGGTTAGAAAATGTTAGTAAAGACTTCAAGGATAAGAGTATTAGTGTTTGTTTGATCAATCAAAGCTTGTAGAAGGTAGTTAATGCCTTTCTAGGGTAAATGGAGTCATTAATGGAAGAAACAAATCTTAAAGGAGATATATCAATGATAATGATATGTTAAAGGGGTCAAGGGGATAAGAGAGGTTTTGGTATCCTGAGGAATAAAAAATCCTCTTCCAAGAGAAAATTGCTAGAAAGTAACAAGGGTTAGGCCGAGTTTCTCTTTCCTTGAAAAAATTGTAATAAAATATGCATTTGGGAAATGGAAGTAGGGTTAATAGAGTGCTACAATGGTATGGATATAGTATCTACTTCAAGTTAAGTGCCTTTCAATAAATTTTAGCATATGGAAGATTATAGGGAAAAATATAATAACATATGTCTTTCCCCTAGGGTTTCAAGCAAGAAATTTCATAATATTATACATGAAACAAGTAAAAATAACCATAAGAATTCATTCAAAATAAATAAATGCAGATTTTCCACTTCATGAAGAATAATCAAGTAAATCACCCTAGTTAAATATCCTCCACATGAAAATAGCCAAAACACACGAAAAATTTCCTCCTTGAAGAAGTGCACACCACTAATTTCAACCAAGAACACTTAAGGAAGGCCGAATTTTAGACCTACACTTGAGTGATGGATTATGATGAAAAAATACAAGATTTTGATGTCTTATTTTTACAATGACAATGACTTTTAATTGACTTTTAGGTCACAAAAGGATGACATGGCCAGTTTACATCAAAAATCCAGTTTTTACATAAAATTAAAAATTAAAACCCTAATTTTACTTTAGGGATGATGTCATGCTCCTCTAGGGTGAAGTTAGGTCCTCATCATGGAATGTTAGGCATCAAAAGGCCTCAAATGATGCTACATGTGCCAACTAGCACCAAACTTTCCTCATGCCAAACCCTAACTATATGACATCAAGGGTCAATATGATGACATCAGGGGACTTCAAGGGACAATGTCATGGTGGAAGGGAAAGACCCCCTTGGGTCAAGGCCTTCCAGAGTGTCTCAGAGGAAACATCATTCTTCTTTCTTGGTGTAATCCTTTGGTGTAGGGTAATGCTTGGGAAAGGGGTGCAGTGATACCATGGAAATGTAGGTCTTGCTTGTGGGTGCCTCCGTAGAGGGTGAGTTGCACCTTGTCATGGATGCCATTGTTTCCTATCCCATTCAATTCCTTTTATTCTTTGTCTTATTTCCTTTTATTTTCAAGATAATTGTTGGGGGGCACTTTCTTGGCGTGGTGACTAGTGGTGACAACGTTACCCACAAGCACTTCACAAAAATGAGAAGGTTGGCTCGTGATGAGACCCCATTTTTCTTGGCTATGCCACCAAGAGCCACTATCCTGGTTTGGTGACCAGATAGATGGTAGTGTCATATTGCTACATGCCCATGGACCAATAGGCCAACTCATGATGAGACCTCCTATCCACCAACTAGGACTTGAGTTTTATTTTATCTTATGGGTCCCCTTTTATTACTGAGAAGCCTTTTATTTATTTCTCTGAAATCTCTGGGCGAAGCATCTCAAAGGTTTCATTTTGGATTTTAAATTTTTCCATCTACTTTTACCCTCTGGGCCTTAAGCCCCTTCTTCCCACAAGGCAAGGTACAACCCGTACTAGTGTGTAAAACCTAATGCCCGAACCAAGGTAGGGGAAGATGAGATGGTCAATGATGAAAAGTGGTAAGTATGGAAGGAATGGATGATGACCTTTAATAGACACACCTAGTGGCAACTCATTCCTAAGGGAACCAACTTACTAGGGCACTCTATCACTCCCCCAGGTATGAACAATTTGAAGAGCATAATTTCCAAGAAAACGTTATGAAACAAAGGAGAATTTAGTGCACATGTTCAAATGCTTTGAAAATTAGAGTGACACATACCATGATACCCAAACTCATTACCTCATGGAGAAAGACCCACTTCTACTTCAAGATCAGGCCAATGGGACAATATTTCTCCTACTGATAGATAGAAGGCACTAAAGAAAAGATGGTCTCTTCAGGTCCAAGCTCAAGTCGTATGGCTCTCGGTACTCCATGTATAGGACCTGTGGACCTCAAGACATAATCTCCTTATTTATCCCTAGGATAGGGGATAACATATGTCTCCAACTCAGGGAAATGTGCTCATGGTAGAGTGCATGAGAACCTCAACATATCTGACATGACCTGTAATTTTCTAGATATCAACAAAAAGAATTAGTAATATTTTGGGGTGGTGATATCACCCCTCGCTCATATGATACAATATAATAAAATTAAGCAAGCAACTACACTACTCTAGCATGATATGCATATGGTATATACAATGAATGCAAATTCCTACCTAAATTACCTGTAGTTACCTGTCATGCTATTGGCAGGAAGTAGCGCTTGATGTGTATAGTGTTCACACGTAGCTTCAAAGATTCTCCTTCTAGGGTTGTCAAGTTAAAAGAGTTTGTTCGTGCTTGACTCATAACCTTGTGGGGACCTATCCATAATCCATCAAACTTCTTGTGCATACCAGGTTTCTCCTTTCTTTTGTCCCATAACAACACTAAGTCTCCTTTAGTGAAACCTCTTTCTTTTTCCTTGTGATCGAAGGTGTTCTTAACTTTCTCTTGGTTTCTCGCCATTTGGTTTAGGGAAGCCCTCTTGGATTCATCGAACTCTACTAACTGGTTAATTCCCCCTTGGATTTCTTCTCCTTCGCTGGTATATTGCTGAGAAAAATGAAGAATAAGGATTTGGAGATTCACAGGCGATTTGGCTTCCAAACCATACACTAGTTCAATCATGGTTTTTCAAGTTGAGGTCTTTGTTGTTATTTGATCTGTCCACAAGGAATACTTTCTCTTGCTATCCCAATACCTTTTGTTCTCTCCCACAACATTCTTAATGATATTCATGAGGTTCTTATTGCTTGATTCTGCTAAGTCGTTCCCTTGTGGGTAATAGTTTGACGAATGTGATAGAACAATGTGATACTTGAAGAAACATTTTGCCAATGCAAGGGAGCTGAAGGCTTTGGCATTTTTAACGGTAATTTTGGACAAGACCCCAAATTGTGTTATGATTCTTTCCTCCAATAAATTCATAACCACCTCCTCAGTGTCTTTCTTTGTGGGAATATATTCTACTCGAATTATCTTTAAACTCACCAATAAAGTCTAATCCCCACTTTTGAAAAGGAGCTTCTATCACCACAAGTTTCAAAGGTTGTGCCATGAGATTTTGTTTACCAGTAAAGTATTGGCAAGGTTGGCATGATCAAACATATCGATGAGTATCAATGAACAATGTTGGCCAATAATATATAGCTTTTAATATCTTGTGTGCGGTAGTACGGGCAACGAAGTTCCCACCACAATGCCCAGAGTGTAATTCCTTTAACATCTTGTTAGGTTCTTCTTGGTTCACACATCTAACGAGAAATCCATCTGGGTCCTTCTAGTCAAGGTCATTCTTAGTTAAACAATGCTTAATAGCTTTAAGTCTCATGGATCTTCTTTTATAGTCTACTAGATGGTTTGGGCATGATAAATTCTTGAGGTAGTATATTATGTCGGAATACCATTCAACATGTTCTAGCTCACTTACTACCACGTTTATTTATGCACTCTCTCCCATTTGTATATCTTATTGGTTTCTCTTAGTCAAAATTTGGGTTAACCCTTGTCCCTTCACAATATTGGTGGGTTTTATTTCTAAATCATATTCTTGGATCTTGTAAACCCACTTACCCCTAGTACCCATACAATGTTTATGTGATAAAACATCCTTTACTGCTGGGTAAGGGACATACGCCTTAATCTTATTGTAATCCACATAGTCTCTAAAATTCTTAAGGGATATCACCAAGGCGTAAACTTGCTTCTCAGTAATTGAACAATTCATCTCTGAATCCATAAGGACTTTACTCATGAACACAATGGGGTGTTCATGGTCATCAAAATATTTCTGCAACAAGACGCCTGTGATGGTATCTTGAGAGGGAAAAGAGAATATCATGAAATCCTGTGAATAATCAGGACTAACCAGAACTTGGGCTTGGGAAATGACGTCTTTTATATATTCAAAATATTTAATGGCCTTGTTATCCCACTTGAATGCCATGTCCTTTTTAAGTAATTCACTCATGGGTTTTATTCTTTTTGGCAAATTTCAAGACAAATATTCGAATAAAGTTTATTTTTTCAAAGAATGATTGTAGGGATTTTTTGTTAGCTGGGGGTCATACATATTTAATATATTGGATCGTCTCTGGGTCTATATAAATCCCTCCCTCTAAGACTATGTGTCCCAATAAATTTCCCTTATCTATTCCGAAAACAGACTTCTTAGGGTTCAAGGAGATACCATATTTTCTACATCTTTCAAAGAAAATAAAGAGGCGTGAGATGTGGTCTTTTCTTTCCTTTGACACAACTATGAGATCATCTTGGTAAATTTCTATGATTTTCTGAATGAGATATCTAATATCAAATTCCATTTTTTTTTGAAAGGTTGAAGCCACATTCGTAAGGTCGAAAGGTATTCTTAGGTACATGAATGTTCCCCATGGTGTGGTAAATGTGGTTTTGAGTTGATCTTCTCTCTTGAGTAACACCTTATTGTATCCAGAAAATCCACCTAGCATGGACATAATGCTTGCCCCTATGCCCCTTAGTAATAATTGTTTCATATTTGGGAGGTGGTAACTATCTTTTAAATATCGCTGGTTAAGGTTTCAGAAATATACAGATAGGCGAATGTCGCCACTTTTCTTTCAGACAACTACCAAATTGGACATCCATGATGAATATATAATGGGAGCTATGATACCATTGACCAACATCTACCATCTTTTGAAGTTCCTTCTATTTTCCAACTTAGGGTTAATATGTCTTATCTTTTGTTAGAAAGGCTTGCCTCCCTCTGTCAAAGGCATAGAATGTTGGATGACATCACGCCTATTAGCTTTTAATTCATCATAATTCCAAGCAAAGGTATCCTTGAATTGTCTTATGAGGTCAAGTATCTCATTCCTTTCCTTTTTTGTGGTACCTTTCCCTATTTTGACCATTCTTGGATCTATCTCGGTGCCGATGTTGAATTCTAAGGCTTCATTTGTTTATTGTTTGGCGTTTTTTCCTTTGTAAACATTGTGTCTATCAAAGAGTTTTTATAAAGGAACTCACCCATTCGATAGAGTGTTATTTTGAAAGTTTACTACATCTAGGTTCATGGAATCAGTTAGGAATTTTACTTGTGAATTGGTGAATTCTCTACTCATTTCCATGAATCTAAGGATTTGACCATCGTCTTCAAAGACTTGCCAATGTTCCAAGTTATCAAGGATTGATGGTCTAGATAGGACCTCCATTTTGCATAATTTTTGGAGGGGGGCCATCACAAGGTTGCGAAGTGGATTCCAAGACACCCAAGGCATATGCTACATAGTTTTCTTCTCTAGGAAATGCTTCGATTGATACTACCTCAAAGGATTTTTCAACAGATCTTGTGAATTATCGATACCTTTTTAATCTCTCATTCTTTGCAGCAAATTTTCAAAACACTTGTGACACAATTATGCATGAATATCTTATAACCCTCAAGTGTGTGACACCTTTTTGGATTGATAAATTAAGACCTATAATCAAAGCATCGTATTCAACAACGTTGTTCGTACAATGATATTCAAGTCTATAGAACTAGTAGAAATTTTCCTTGGATAGGGATGTTAGAAAGATGCCTGCCCCTGAACCAAAACTTGAGTGAGAGCAATCAAATTCCTGGGGCCATATTCCTCTTGGTGTTTTTCTAAGTTCATCCTCTGAATTTCCTCCTTGGACAAACCAATTTTCAATCCTATTATTCACACAAAGGAGCTGATTACTGGGTTCTTTGGGAGTTATAATAAGGCATCCTGTAATGGGTTCTTTGTAAAGAGTAAAAAATCCTCCTTCGGGTGAGGTATAATACCTTTGGACCCTTGGTGTTAGAAGCTCCCTGTCAGTTTTTCTATCAACCCTTTGTAGAGTAGAATTACCCAGCTACTTAAAGTGTCTATCACCATTACATCAATATTAAAAGAGACATCAGGGAAAGCATGGAAGGAAACACTTAGGTATTTTATAATGCCTCATTTGAAACCATATTGCGTGTTTGGTTGTGATATATTGAGACCTAGTTGGTACATAACCCTTTTGGTCATAATTTTTTTAGGGGTATTTGGGTCAAACACACACTTAGGTAGAAGGAAATTGTTGATTTGGAGGGTAACATAAAAAGGTGTAGGTTCTCCATATTTCATTCCCATGCTCCCAACATGGTAGAAAATGAGGAATTTCTCTTCACAATCATCCTCCTCATTGATTTGCGAAGGTGAGTATTCAATATCTCCAACCTCAAGGTCTCTAAAGGTATCTTGAGGGGGTTTCAAATATTTAGGGGGGTCATTCTTTTGTGAGAATAAGGAAGCACCTTTCATGTTTGAGAAATTTGTGCTCCGTTTCCTAGGGAAAGTATTATTTTCTACCTCTAGAATATCTGGGAGGTCATTCTCTAGTCCTCCCATGATTTCCTTATTCAACTCCCAGATGTCATCATTGTTCAAAAAATTTACCTGATGGATGGAATCGATGAACTTAATATTCTCTTCAATCTGTCCAACATCATCTTGTGCTTCTTCTAGGCTTGCAGGAAATCATTTCTTGAGGGTAAATTGTAATCTTCCTTCTAAGGAGTTTAGATAGTGTTGGAGAATAACGCTCTTTTGGTGAAAGTTGGGATCAAGTTTTCTAATGAGAGTGTTGAACCTATCATTGAATTCCCTAACATCTTCGTCACTTTATTTGAAAATTTTGAGGTATTGAGAATAAATAGAGGCCATACTTTCTACCTTACCCCATCTCTTCATGAAATCCCATTCCAAATATCCAGGGGTTTTAAGGCTTCCACTTGGGAGCGTATTAATCCAATTCATGTAATTATCGGTGAGTGAGGTCAAGAAGAGTGTCATAAACCTATTAGGATGTTCTTCTCTAGATCGATGGAATTCATAAACCTCACAAACTTTAGTCCAATGTGTGTTGCCATAAGATCCCACTTCTCCCAAGAATTTGGGCATCCAGGAGTCGACTTCTTTTGGGAGATCATGTAATCCCCCTTGTATGTTAGCCAGGTACAAAGGGCCAAAACTTTCTTCAGGAGACTATTTAGGAGAAACTACAGTGATGACAGGGATAGGAGGAATATAGAGTGTATACTGATGTTCGCTATGAGTCGTCATTCATGGATTCACCAGACAATATTTAGGAGATTATAAAAAATATGAGGGGATCACCCTCAGTTGAGTCACCAGGTAAGCTTTGTAAGATAAAGGATTTTGAGAAAAGGCTTACCCAAAAAGTGTCGTCTTGAGGAAAATTGACTTAGTGTTCCCCGAAAAAGATGCCAAAATGTTATTTCACAATTTTTACTTGCCCAAAATCCCAAGGAAAGTGGATACATAATTGGCATAGCTTGGGAATAACCTATCACTGCCACCTTAATAGGAGATCCCTTTCTATTTAGAAGTATGTCAAGACTACACCAGGGTAGACGTCCCAAGTGACCTGGGGGTTTGAGAAGGGTAAGGAAAGTAATCACAAGGAAATCCTTCCCCTCTCACAGTTCACTCAAATCAAAGGTTTCTTTTATTTCTTAAAGGATGAAGAAAATGGATATTATTGTGTACCTTCCCAGAACAAGACAATAAGGAAAACATGGCACTTTCCAAGTACCAAATGATTGTTAGTACTTCATAAGACAATAAACATTAATAAATTAAGCTAAATGAGTATGAATTTGCAGCAATGCAACATTTTATAACAACAATTAATATCTTATAACAACCACAAGATTTATTCCTTGAAATTCCTTGAAAATAGACAATAAAAAGTGACTTTGACTAGGCAAATTGATAGTAAATTGTGAGAAGAAAAGTTTGGCAATGTTTAGCTAGCTCTTAATGTCACTTTTGGAGAGAATTTGCTGAAGTTAGATGGATGTAACTATATTTTGCAACAACAACAAATTTAAATGGTCAAAAGTGGAAGAAAACCACACACAAAACTAGAACTTACCTAGTATATTCACTAGCAATTATCACAATTGAATTTTAAATGGTTCTAGTGCAAGTTATGTAGGTAAATGTGTCAAATTAGTGTATGTTTGTATGGTTGTAGCAATGCTTTGCTACATCATCAAGTTATCTTTGGCGTTAGAGGTTAGAAAAATTTAGCAAAGACTTCAAGGATAAGAGTATGAGTGTTTGTTTGATCAATCAACACTTGTAGAATGTAGTGTAGTGCCTTTCTAGGCTAAATTGAATCACTAATGGCAGTAACAAATATTAAAGGAAATATAGAAATGTTAATGATATGTTAAAGGGGTGGAGGGGATAAGAGAGGTGTTGGTATCCCAAGGCCTCAAAAATCCTCTTCCAAGAGAAAATTGCTAGAAAGTAACAAGGGTTAGGCCCTAGCGATATTCTCTTTCCTTGAACAAATTGTAATAAAATATGCAATTGGGCAATGGAAGTAAGGTTACTAGAGTGGTACAATGGTAGGGATCTATTATCTACTTCAAGTTAGGTGGATTTCAAGAAATTTTAGCATATGGAATATTATAGGGAAAAAGATAATAACATATGTCTTTCCCCTAGGGTTTAAAGCAAGCAATTTCGTAATCTTAGACATGAAACATTTAAAAATAACCATAAGAATTCATTAACAATAAAGAAATAAATATTTTTCACTTACTTCACCAAGAATAATAAAGCAAATCACCCTAGTTGAAGATCCTCCACATGAAAATAGCCAAAATACACCAAACATTACCTCCTTCAACAAGTGCACACCACTAGTTTCAGCCAAGAATTCTTAAGTAAGGCCAAATTTCAAATCTATACTTGAGTGATGAATGATGATGAAACAATACAAGAGTTTTATCTCTTATTTATATAATGACAATGACCTTTAATTGTCTTTTAGGTCACAAAAGGCCGACATGGACAATTTACATCAAATATCCATTTCTTACATTAAATTAACAATTAAAACCCTAATTTCACTTTAGGGATGATGTCATGCTCCTCTAGGGTGATGTTAGGCCCTCATCATGGAATTCTAGCCCTCAAATGTTGAACGTTAGGCCTCAAAAGGCCTCAAATGCTGCCACACATGCTAACTAGCACCAAACCGTCCTCATGCCAAACCCTAACTGGATGAAGTCAAGGGTAAATATAATGATGCCAGGGGCCTTCAAGGGCCGATTTCATGGTGGAAGGGAAATACCTCCTGGGTCTAGGCCTTCCAGAGTGTCTCGGTGGAAATGTCCTTCTTCTTTCCTGGTGCCATCCTCTGGTGTCTCTTTGCCCCTGGTTGGGTTCACAATATCCACCTAGTAGGATTTTATCCCCATGGACATCTGAGCTAATCATCTCCGTATATGTACTTGTCCACTGGGAATGGTCCTACAAAAAAAAAAGTACACCCTCCATGGGCTCATAAGTCACAGGTATCATAGTAATGTCAATCACATCCAATAATCAAATTACTCAAACATGTGCATGAAACCCCCCTTTACCTAGACAAATGCTCAAAGACGTTATGAAGTTTAACAAGACAAGTTTGGAGAGGGTCTCAGAATGTCCTATTGGGATAATCCTCCTCAATTTTGGGGTGTTTCGTAGGTGAAGAACAATCTAGGTCATGTAATTGTCCTAAATGGTGTAGGGGAATGTTTGGGCAAGGGGTGCAGTGATAATAGGGAAATGCAGGTCTTTCCTGTGGGTGCCTCTGTAGAGGCAGAGATACACCTTGTCATTGATGCCAGTGTTTCCTATCCTATTCAAATCCTTTTATTCTTTGTCTTATTGCTTTTTCTTTTGAAGAGAATAGTTGGGGAACACTGTCCTGGCATGGTGACCAGTGGTGACAATGTTACCCCAAGCACTTCATGGAAATGAGAAGGTTGGTTTGTGATGAGACCCCCTTTCTCTTGGCTATGCCACCAATATCCACTACAATGGTTTCATGACTAGATAGATGGTAGTGTCATACCGCTACATGCCCATGGACCTAATAGGATGACTCATTATGGTACCTCTTATCCACCAACTAGGCCTTGAGTTTTATTTTATCTTATGGGTTTTTCTTACTGGGAATCCTTTTATTGATTTCTTAAGAATCCCTGGGAGAATCATATCAAAGGTTTCATTTTGTCTTTTAACTTTTTCCAGCTACTTTTACCCTTTGGGCCTTTAGCCCCTTCTTCCCACAAGGCAAGGTACAACCCTTACTAGTGTTGAAAACTCAATGCTCGAACCAAGATAGGGGAAGATGAGAGGGTCAATTATGAAAATTTGTAAGTATGGAAGGAATTGATGATGATATTTCATAAACCCACCTAGTGGAAACTCATCCCTAAGGGAACTAGATTACTAGGGCACTTTGTCACCCCCCCGAGGTATGAACAAGTTAAAGAGAATAATTTCCAAACAAACATTATAAAACAAAGAAGAGTTCAATGCACATATTCAAATGCTTGGAAAATCATAGTGACACATAGCATGATACCCAGACTCATTACCTCATGGAGCAAGACCCAGTTCAACTTCAGGATCAGGTCAATGGGATGGATGTTCTTGTTGTTGATAGATAGGATGCACTGAAGAAAATATGGGCCCTCTGAGGCCAATATCAAGTCATATGGCTCTCGGTACTCCATTTCTAGGACCTGTGGGACTTGAGACATAATCTCCAAAGTTATCCCTAGGATATGGGATAATAGGGCCAACATTGAATGTTTTTCAATTTCTACTTGAATGCACTAAAATTTGGCATGGTTATAGTATATGCATGAGTTGACGTTATGGGAGGGTTTTGAGACTCAAATATGACTCACACGAATAATTCTAGAATCAAACAATCTTAATGATTTTTTTCAAACTATGCTTCTCCAAGTCATGGCCATGGTATGCTTTAAGAGCTCATGTACCATTTACGAGGTCTAAAACCAAGAGAAGATCATTCAATTTTATGCCATATTCATCTCCAATTTTAACTTTGGTTCATCTAACAATTTTCAAGTTGGTTTTCCATTTACCAATTAGTGGAAATTATGCTTTAATTTATCCCTTACAGAGTGACCTATGAATGGGTCCAATGTTGAATTTGATTTGAGTTTGTGATTGTATGCACTAAAGTTTGACATGGTTATTTTAGATTCATTCCTTAACGATTTGGGAGTGTTTTGATACTCAAATAAAACTCACACGAATAATTCTACATTCAAACGATCTTAATGGATTTTTTCAAGCTATGCTTCTCCAAGTCATGGACATGGTATGATTTAAGAGCTCATGTACCATGCACAAGGTATAAAACCAAGAGAATCTCATTCAATTTTATACCATATTCATCTCCAATTTTAACTTTGGTTCGTATAACAATTTTCAATTTGGTTGTACATTTAGCAATTAGTGGAAATCATGCTTTAATTTGACTCTGCACATAGTGACCTGTGAATGGGGCCAACGTTGAATTTTTTTTAGATTGTGCTTTTATGCACTAAAATTTGGCATTGTTATAGTAGATGCATGCCTTGACAGTATGGGGGGGTTTCAAGACTCAAATACAAATCACATGAATAATTATACAATCAAATGATCTTAATGAATTGTTTCAAACAATGCTTCTCCAAGTCATGGACATGGTATGCTTTAATAGCTCATGTACCGTTCATGAGGTCTAAAACCAAGAGAAGCTCATTCAAGTTTATACCATATTAATATCCAATATTAACTTTGGTTCATCTAACAATTTTCAAGCTGGTTGCCCATTTACCAATTAGTGGAAATTATGCTTTAATTTGGCCCTGCACAAAGTGACCTATGAATGGGGCCAACGTTGAAATTTTTTCAATTTGTTCTTGTATGCAATGAAATTTGACATGGTTGTAGTAGATGCATGCATTGACGTTCTGGAAGGGTTTGTAGAGTTGAGGGGTGTATGTCTTCATGGTTTCTATATGCAAGGAGGTGATTGTTTCAAGGTTTATCCATGTCAAGGTTCATAGGGATTAGGTGGTACACAGTGTCCAGGATCATAATAATCAGTGGTCATAGAATATTAGTGGATTAGTGGTTAGTGGCCATAGTTCCTCAGGGGTTAACATTATTGTTTGGGTCATAATGTGTGAGGGAGTGATTGGGTTAGGGGATACCATTTAATTCAAGGTTCATGGATATTGGGGGGTATACTATGTCCAAGGGGGGTTTTAGTGATCAATATTTTATACCATGACATGATTCTTTAATGTCAAAGATATTTTTGACCATATATGACATATTAATTAACCTCATACTTTTCTAAATGCATTATAATAAAATGGAAATAAATAAAAAGGGTAAATTAAGAGATCAAGGGTTATAGGGGTTAAGAGTCATAGTGTATTAGTAGGGTCAATATATTATGATATTATTATGTTCAGAACCATAATGTGTTCATTTTTTATTTCTTTTGAGGTAACACTATGTTCACTAGGGGTGTTTGTTTCAAGAGTCATAGGGATCAAAGAGTATACCATGTTCAAGTTGATAGTGATTGGGGTTTATCATATAATAGGGATTAATTATGTTCAAAGTCATAATTATTAGGGGTTGATTGCATCAAGGATCAAATTCTATTAGGGGGTTAGTGTGTTCAAAGTAATAATGTATTAATGGGTCGGTGTATGAGATGGTTAGTTTGTTCGATATCATAATTTCTTAAGGGGTTAATGCATTTATAGGGGGCTAATGCATTTAGGATTATAGTTTCTTAAAGGGTTCATGTCTTCATGGTTGTTATATGCAAGGGGGTGATTTTTTCAAGGGTTATCCATCTCAAGGATAATAGGGATTAGAGGGTACACAATGTCCAGGATCATAATTATTAGTGGTCATAACATATTAGTGGCTTAGTGTGTTTTTGGTCATAAGGTATTAAGGGGTTATTGCA
>JASDQU010750252.1:45313-61267 GCA_032191745.1 Picea mariana
TATTCGGGGTGTGTGCCCAACTGTATATGTGATATTTTCCAAGTAAACAAAAAATGTGTCGTTACTGTCATTATGTCTTCTCTTAATTATTTTGTGCCATAAATTGGCATACCTCACAGCCAAATTGTTGTTACCGGATGTGCGCATTCACTGGTAATATCTTGGTTCTTGCCACCCGACCAACACAATCAAGATCAACAACCATGCGTAATGGAATTTTGTTCCCTTTTCCTGGGCCTCTGTGCAATCCTCCAAGAATTGGTTGACTAAAAAGGTATCCCAATTCGTCTGAACTCCTTCCATACATTTTTCTGTAGCTGCAATGACTGTAGCCGGTACTTCATCTTTGCGACATTTTCGCAGCAGCTTGCAGGCCAATACCTTCATCACAAACCTCACATTTTTATTATTGATTCTCTTAACATACAAACCCCTTTTTCCTCTAAATGTATCGAATTTCTCTTTCATTGACTCAGAGAGGGATCACTCTCCCGCCTTGTTGAATAGAATGGTCGGGTCCTCACTAACCTTTGTAAGTCCAGTTATTCGTGCAACCAGTGCAGTATCGATTGATACTGGGGGTTCCAACCAGAATGTCCCCCCATGAACACATCTTAACTATACCTTCATGCATGCATTAATTTTTGTACTCTRCCTGAAATGCAAAATTTCCAGTAGGTTCAATATTCCYGCCTTMTACAACCCTGACACCCACTCCTGTGGCTTGAGCAAGATTTCTCATGTTTCTTGGACACTCCTAGTGTGCAAATATTGCTCCCTGACCAACTCTGGRAACTTATATGGATCAGTGATATCATGGTCTATAAACTTAAGGCTAGGAATCTTCTCGAGGATGTCTTTGGCAGTGATTACACCATCCATAACTGGTGCTATCGACAATGGGTACTTCCCATTGGTTGGTACATTGACAGGTGGTGCATTGTCCATTCACAGAGGTAGGTATTCTATGTGAAATTGTTGGTGGCACCGAAGMYGAAGCTTTGACTACCTTCTCGACCTCTGGCGATGATATTGGTCGCTTCACCAATTTCCTCGCTGCTACAGACAATGCTCCAACTTTCAGCGGTGACATTCCACTTATGTGGTGGATTCATGGACTAGTCTTGTGTCTCTTTGTGGGTAGTGGTAGCTCGGATCTGTTCTCAAATTCACTCTGGTTTTCTTTGTTCGCTCCCACTTACATGCAACAATTACTTAGACTGAATGAATTCTTGTTGTTTTTGTGCCTTCATTCCAACTGTACATGTCTCATCCTGCCTTAATTGTCTTGGCCAGTCCACCGCCAAGGGTGATGAGTTGTTTAAATAAAGACTCCTTTACTACCAAATCCATCGTGTTATTTTTCCCTCGTATTGCCAATCTATCATGATTTCTGGCACCTTTTACCATTTACTTCTCTACGACACCTTTATGACTTGTCACTCTCGCTTCACAGCCATCATTTTCATAATTTAATGCTTTTAACGATATGTTCGATGCCAAACTACGCAACGGTTCTAATTGTTGCATCGATGTGTTCCACAGTCTATCTCTTCTATTTCTTCTTTCATGAATTAACACAGTTCCATTCTAATGCRTGATAACCATTTCTTATGTGCAATCTCCAAGGTTTGATACTTTGTAATCTTTTTATTTTTTCTCGATCTAATTTTTATTTTATTTTCTTCCCTTTTCTACTTTTATTTGTTTTTCTGTGTTTTTCCTTCCTACTATCGTACAAMAACTATAATAGATGGGTTCYGGCGTAGCCCAAATTACTGCACAGACTATCAACCATCTATATAGAGTTTCAACCAACTTCCATTCACCATACCTCCAATGACTTCTCCCTTCAAGGTTCCTAATTGCGCAACCCCTGTCTCTGTTACCTACTGAATCACATAGGGTCCTAACCAGTGCATTCTAAACTTTCCTGGATGCTGCATGAACTTGTTGTCATAGAGTAGTACCAAATCTCCTGCTTCAAAATTGTTTTGTTTGATGTGTCGATCATGCCAAGATTTCTATCTAGCCTTAGAACCTATTGATAAAAACTTGCGACAAACCAATCTTCCTCATGTTGTGCCATCTGTGCTAATCTCTCCTCTATTGCACTAGTGTTTGATAGCTCAATGATTGTTGCAATGTGCAGGCTAGGAAGAATGAACTCCATTGACATCACTACTTCCTTCCCATAGACCAATCTGAAAGGTGTCTAACTTGTCAACTTCTTACTTTTCATCATGTACACCCATAATACTACAAGAACTCTTAAGTCCCAATCGTCTCTCCCTACATTGCAAATTTTGGTCAAGGCATTCTCCAAGATTTTATTGAAAGCCTCCACTGTTCCATTAGCCCGAGGATGATACAAGGTACTCTTCTGATGATGGATTTGAAACTCCTCAGTTAATGTTGCAATTTTCTTATTCAGAAAGTGTGTGCCTTGATAACTAAGTAATATGCACGGACATCCAAACCTTGCGACTATATTCTCAAACAAAAACCTCGCAGCAGTATTTGTGGTGCAATTTGTAACTGGGGCAGCTTCTGCCCATCTCATCAAATACTCCATCACAGAGATAATGTACCTTGCCCCTGATTTTCTTGCTTGTGGATTGATTGGTACTACAAATTCTATGGCCCACTTATCAAATTCTTGCAACATAACCTATGGATTTAAAGGAATTTCATCTCCCCTAGATGACTTTCCCACTCTTTGAGATACATCACATGACTGGCAGTGTTCCTTCACATCCATGTGAAGTGTATGACACCAAAAGTCTTGTGCACAAAATATTTTGTGTGGTTTCTCTCCCTACATAATTTCCTCCTGCAATCTCTTCATGTGCTTCTTCAAGTATCATAGGTCTCTCATGTTCCAATATCATGTTCCAATACACATCGTCTCAATATTCCATCTACTCCCAACTTATATAAATTCCTTGCAGTCTGATAATTTGTTGATTTCACTACCAGTTGTTTCTTTTGTGCTAATGTCATCTATGATGGATCCATGCATGTTCTTAGAAACTGTACGATGTCCGAGAAGTAATCATCGACCATCTTCACTGTAAACATATGTGCATCTGGTAAGCTCTCATCTAAATTTCCTGTATCTTCCCTTGACAATATGCATGATAGATGATCTAGCCCTGCATTCAACTTCCCTGGTTTCACTACAACCTCAAATTCATACTCCTGAAACAATAATAGCCATATTCATATTCTCCCTACCAACACTGGCTTATTGACTAAGTATTTTAATGCAGAATGGTTTGTATACATCTTAAATTGAGACCCCAATAAATAATGTCTGAAATTTTGTAGCGCATAGACCATTGTCAATCCTTCTCGTTCCGTGGTAGTATAATTCTTCTCTTCTATAGACAACTTCCTACTTGTAAAAGTGATTGGATGATCTATGTCTCCTTCCCCTGGTTGTGACAACACTATTCCCAATGTTATGGATAATGCATCTACATGTACATGGAACTCTTTGTTCCAATCTAGAAAGATCAAAATCGGTGTGGTTTCCATCTTTTGTTTCAAGGTGTCCAACCCCTTCTGGTAGTCCTCGTTCCATTGAAACTTTGCTTCCTTCTTTAGTAACTTTTCCATTGGTGTTGTGATCTGTGCATATTCTTTGATAAATTTCCTGTAATAACCTGTATGACCCAACGTTGCCCTCAGTTTTCTAACTGATGTAGGAGGTTCTAACTCCAGAATTACTGCGATCTTGGTTGGATCTACTAATAGTCCTTGTTTGCACACTTCATGTCCCAAAACAATTCCAAACAGTGCGCAAAAAATACACTTCTTCGGGATAAGAGAAATCTAACATTGTTTGCACCTATCTAACATCAGCCTGAGTACTTCGATATGATCCTTCAGTAGACTAAAAACAATCCAATCATCCACGTACACTTCAAGGAACCTATGAATAAATTCCTTGAACACTGCTACCACTACTCTTGAAAACATCATCGGGGCATTCTTCAATCCAAAGGGCATGACTATATATTGATAGCTCCCCCACTATGTCGTGAAAGTGGTCTTATGTTGATCCTCCTGTGCAATTTTTATCTGATGGTACCCTGAGAATCCATCTATGAAATAACAAGTCTCATGTCCTCCTACATTCTCTGATACCTCATCTGTGAATGGTGTTGGAAATGGATCATGTAAACAAATGTCATTCATCTTCCTCAGATCCACGCAAATCCTGATCCGTCTTGTCTTTTTTTTTCCTGCACTACAATTGGGCCGATCCATTCGGATTCCTCTACTGGTTCAATAATTTTTGTGTCCAATATCCTGTCTAGTTCATCTTTCACCTTCTCTTTGTACTTTGGATTTAACCTATAAGGCCTCTAGTGCATTGGCTTAGCTCTAGGTTTCAGTGGAATATTTATCTCAGCTAAGTCTCTCGCTATTCCCTTCATCTCTGAAAATATCGTTAGGAATATATCTTGGTATTATTGCAGTAATTCTACAATATTCTCTATTGTCTCATAACTCCAATAATCTCCTATCTGCACAAACTTGGGATTCTATGTTGTCCCAATATTTACCTTCCACGTCTTTATTGGTTGTGTGTATGCGACATACTCAAGCTCTGGCCCTTCTACTACTCGTTCTCCTTCTGTTTCAGGTACTTTTACATTTCTAGGATCATTCTCATCTTGTTCTTCCTTAGCTACATTGTAGCATTCCAATAACTCATGGACGTTTATATTGAATCTGTGTGCATTGCATACTGATACTACGTCCATCGTTCCTTCTTCCAAGAAAATCTTACTTTGAATAGCCTATAATGTTTCATCTATTGATGGATATTCATGTTTGAATGTGGATGTGACTCTGAACCTCTGGATCAATTCTTCCCATCATGTCGTCTCCCTGCACATTTTCAATTCCAAATACCAGTTCTTCAGAATTGTGTCCAGTGTGTATATAAATATGTGTGCCCATTTTGTTTCTGGTATTGAACTCCATAAATCCTTGCATTACTCAACATGGTCTACTGGGTCACTCTCTCCTATATACTTTTGTGCAATGTCTTCTTCCTCGGTACCAAACCTTAATTGCATGAGTTTACTGCACTGTGGCCAATATTTTATCCCCTCTCTGTGTGCATCCCACCATGTAGCTAGAGTCGCTTTTAGGACAACATCAAGTGCTAACATCCTTTGTTGTTTGGGTACCTGCGATTCAAATGCCTTTAAAAACATGCTTATATCAGTTAATCCATCATACATGGGTGAATCAAACAACTCTGTTCCAATCCAGCCCAAGGATCAGTTTATGCATGCACATCGTCTAGTTGACTCTTCATGCATCCTCTATTGTCAATGCTCTAGACCTGCTTCTAAATTTGATGTGCATGAACTAATACTTCTCCAAGTCAATGCACCATCCGTTGTCGGGTTGACATAATCCTCCATCCGCGCATTCATGTTATATAAATTGTTAATGTCATTCCCTCTTGTTGGTTCTATATATCTTTTTTCTTCTGATGGGTCCAAGGGCACAATAAATTTCAAATATCCATCCTCAAATATCATCTCCCTCCTTTTCAAGTTAATGATTGCCTAGTTATCAAAATCCCATTCCAGTCCCATTAGTGCTAGATATGGTTGACTGTCGTCCATGATCTCAATAAATTCAAACTTTTCCATGTTGCGCACCCCATCTATGTTCACAGGCACTCTTGTCAAATGACCAATCAAGACTATTTTGTGTTGATTTGAGAGCCTTAACTAAACATGAGAGCATACTAACTTGGGTTTTCCCATCATCTCCCATGTCTGCATAGGTAAAACATTCACATCATATTCTAAGTTCCAAGTTCCTTGGTGTACTCTGATACTTCTATAGTAACGAACACTTAATGGGGTGATGGCCCCATTTCTTACATATATCAGAAAACCCTCCTCCCGGTAATGGATTTGATTCTCTAGCTACTAAATACTKCATGAATKTTGGGCATTTGTCCTGGTGATGGCCTTCAATTCTGCACTTTGTACACTAGAATTGCTCATGTTTCTCATTTCCCTTTGTCAGTTCTGGCAGTTGAATTTTCAATGCAGCCAATTGCGTCTRAACTTGTGCCATCCATCCATTGTCTCCTAYAGGAGATGACTCTAATTTCATTGMAATTTCTAGTGCCTCAAGCTGTGACTTAACCTTTTGTTGAATCAATGGCCTGTGAATGTGTGGTAGAAGCCCTGCAATAAACCATTCTTGATGTTTTCGATCTGGGATATGGAAAGTCAATCTACCCATCACATCCTTAAATATTTGATCAAAATCCCATATTGAATTTGTTTGTACCTATTTTATCTCCTTCAGTTCTGTGATGTACCACAAATCTGACTTTGGCTTCTTAAACTCTTTCAGCAGTGCCTGCTTTATCTCTGCTAAAGTCTTGACATGTCATGTAGGCCTGATACTCTACAACTTCATATACCATACTAGCGCACAACATCTAAATGTTGACGCTAATTGTGCAATCTTCACAATTAGCATCCCAAATTGTTTCACATACAAAAAAATGTCGTTTTGGATCCTCTGACCCCACTCTCTAGAACTCATGAATTATAAGAGTATTATCTACCCCTACCATGTTTCTTTGTGTAGTCCCTCCTCTTGGCGATGTTGATTGAATCTGATTATGATTCTGACTTTGTGCACTACTTCCACTATTCTGACTACTACTACTACTCTGTCCTCCTTGGATAACTACGATGGATTTTGAAAAATATTTAATTGTTATCTTTGATTGTGGTGAAACACACAAGGTCGTGGATCCAACACATGACTTAGCCTGCGTAGGATTTAATGGATCTTATACTACTAGATTGGACTGGAACTCCTCTTCTTCTCCTCTTATATATGGTGTCTCCACGATTCAGACTATTGCGCAAGGTTCTCTCCCCTCTGGCTCACTATGTGGTTCTCCTTTCCCAACCCCAGTCTTTCACCTCTTGTACCTCCTTCCTCTGCGCAATACTCCAAACTCATATTCTTCCTTTGGTATACCCTCTTCTTGCATCCTCGGTCCCTTCTTTCCCTCTTCATCGCTTCCTTCATTCTCTCATGTTCTCAGACTATCCTATTGTCATCCCTTGTTTCCCCTATGTGCATGAACCCCTTAAGCCACTAGATTCCATTATCATCACTTGCTTTTCACACGATAGCATCTTTATCCATGTACCTAATGATTTCAAGTACCTCCCACGTAGACCTTTGAAAAATTCCCTTTCTGCAACAATGTATGATTGAATGCAATCTACTACAAACTCTGTAACATAACCTCCTAAAATGCTATCCAACCAAAAATCAATTTCTCAAGTATTTAGGTTACTTACATAATTCAACTGTCTTACCAATTTAGGAGTCCAAATCCTCGGCAATGTTGCCCTGAACCTTCTAATTTTCTCCACTAATCTCTCTAGCCACTCAGTCAGAATAATTGGAAATTTGCCAAAGAAAATTTCATGTGGATCTGTATACACATACCTTTGCATCCATTTCTTGTCACTCATCTCAAGATTGTTGTTCTCTTGTCATTCAAATTCTCGTTCCTTTCTTTCCAACCACTCTGTGATCTCCTTCTTAGTTAGCCTCCAAAACATTCCCTTAATCACAAATTCCTAGGCCCGGCAACAAAACTAGTTGTTGGTGCTATGCGTGGTTTGTAAGACTCTAGGTTCGAGTTATCTTTCACCAACAAAACACACCAGACAATGGCCCTTTCTGCATCACTTTCTTGTGCAGATGAAGTCTCACCCGAGATATCTATTGGGACTGCGAGAACCGGGCTTCTGCGATATTGAGGGAATGGGAGGCAATCATTCGATTCGTTATTTCTTATTTTGTTAGTGTGCATAACTTGGTTCTTATTCAATATTTACTTGCTTATGATTCAAATTCTTATAATCAATATGTTCTAGATTCATCTATACTTCATTGATGTAACAATTATTATCATTGCGCAAAGATTCAACATGAGATAAAACTAATCTACTATGAAGCCATCCATAATCCATAAGCAAACATATAACATACAAACAACACAAGATTCAATATCATCTCTTTAACCTTCCTTTATCCATTCTTCTCATCAACAGACTGTTACATTCAAGAACTATGGAAATCAACATGGAATAGAGCCAAACCAACTATCGAGGGAACCAACCATATTGAGGAACCCCTATTCTCCCAACCTGTTACATAATTATACAACAATCTAGGGATAAAATCCCTAATCTGTTCATCCCAAAAACACCCCATTACAATGCATGGCCAATTCAATTAACTGGTTGTTTGGATGCTTTCTTCTGCTTTTCAATCTGCATGTTGTTTTTCTATTATTCTTATATTTCCGGACTGTTGGGCTATCATCCTTCTGTCATGCATTATTCTCTCGCTTTCTTCTCTTGCTTTTATCCTCTGTCAACTTTATTCTTATATATGCTTTATTCTCCTAGTTTGCATGTTGTCTTGCTTCTGTGCACTTTCCTCTTGGATGCGCCTTGGTTGTGCACTCCCTATCTTTCCTTCTTCTTCCACACAATTTTCCTATACTTAAGAGTTTTCCCCAAAACTGTATCAAAACTGCAAAATTGTTTCCAAGTTGCCTGTCCAAAACCGATAATCAAGTGGTTTCTACCATGTTTGACATCAACACATATATTGACATGGTTAGAATCGTACTATTTTGGGATCGGGACGAAGACCCTAGAAGATCCTTAGACACCCATACTGCGATGGAGACTATTTGAGTACAAGTTCAAATCCAGAGGGGGGTAGGGTATGTATACCTCCGTAGACTTTACTAGTCAATTCGTTGGGCAGAGGGGGTCTCATACACCAATGTATTGGTCGACGACCATGTTTTGAGACAGTTGATTTTGAGCATGGGTATGCCTACATCGAGGATGATACATATATACTAGTTGATGTTTGTTTTCATATTTCGCCCGACTCTCCTATTTGAAACCCCCTCATACATATTTTTGTAAAGTATTTCAACCATCATATTTTCTTCTCACTTCACACTTTAGGGGACATATGTTACACACCAAAATGTCGCACTTAAGTGTTGCAAGTGACATACTACCAAATGTCACACTTAAGTGTCACAAGTGTTGTACTACCAACTATCGCATTTAAGTATCGCAAGTATCACACTTTCTTCACCGTGAAAATAAGTATGTCATAATCCATATTCAAGTTGGAAGGGAAACCTATCATTTGGAGGACAAAATACAATCTTTTTCCTTGAGTTATTGACCTATTTTTAGCTTCATCGCTCCCTTACCCATGTCCAAGGGGCGATGAACCCTTTTCATATCTCCTTGCTTAGTTATAGGGGAGCAACACTATTGCTTTGTGCCTAACTATAGGGGAGCGATGAAGTGGTTACAACTAAGTTGCCTTGTTTTTGGGATAAGATCCAGGAAGCTATAAGTTATTTTGCGTAAGGATTTGAGTCATACCTCTTTGCTCCATCCTAGGAAAATTCAATGGTCATTTGATTAGCCAAATCCCAACCTCATGAGATAAATACTCACTTGATCTAACCATATTCCCAAAATACCTCATGGTTCTTATGCCCTCAAAGCCTATATAATGGAGGCCATGCTTGAGTGAAATAAAAGGATAATTAAGAGCATTATACCTATGATTGTGTGATATCCAAGGGGTTGGATAGGAGAGCTTGGAGAAGTTGTTGCAACAACATACTTGAGATTGTAAGTGCTTCCATTTTGTTGTCTTTCCATTAATACATAGCTTTGCCTATTCCTCTCATGTCTATGTCTTCAAGTGTATGCATGTCTATTGTTGTTAAAATTCATCATAGATAGATCTGTTTTCACTTAACAATATAGTGTGAAAGAAGAAGGTTTCACTTTGTTCTGTGTAGGTCTTTTCTTGCGCCTAAGAGCTTGGAAATCAAGGTCAAAGGCTGGAGCAACAAGGACAATCATCGTTAAAGGTAAGACATCCATCTCTTTCTTCTCATTCTAATTGTCGAAATAGGTCTAAGAGGAAAGTAGTTCACCAATTGTTTTCTTCTGTCTTGGATAAAGAGGGGTATTGATCCAAGGGGGGTTTCACCTATCCGTAGGGGGAACTTTACCATAAAAAAGAGTATCAACAAGCTCGACCTTGGAGCACAAGGGGCTCTTGAACTTGACCTTGGAGCATAGAGAGGACCCATGGACCTAACATGGAGGAGAGACCATGAGGACCCATGAACCCAATTTAGAGCATAGAGCTCGAGGATCGATAATGTTGCCAAAGCAGAGACTATGATGACCCACATCACTGACTTGGAGCACAAAGAGTGTGAACCCTTAAATCCACCATGTACACTATTCAAGAGGACCCACAATGCTACCAAATAAGGTATTCTAAAAAATCCTCATTTCTTATTGTTTATTTACCCACCACTTCCAATCGATATGCCCCAATATTGATGTTTTAGTACTTATATTGTGTCTTGTGTAGGTCATTTTAGCCTATTTAATATTGACTCATGAGCGTGCCTTGGTGTAACACATGGTTGGTTTGGTTTAAAATGGGTTCACTTCAAACTCTTTAAACCACTTGCATGCAATCACTTCCTCTAATATGAGGCCCAATATTGATTTTTTGGTTCATGTTTTGTAAATGCAATTCTAAGAGGAATACTTAGATATGGTTGAACAATATGAATTCCAAAGCTTGGAAAGAGCTCAAAGTGAATGATTAATCCATATGTAGCTCCACCATTTTTAGGAGTTTGCATAATTTTCCTTCATCGGAATGGTTTTGAACTAGTTTCATTTATTGTGCTAGTAGTATCTGTAAGGCCAATTGAGATTTTATTGCTTCAAACCATTAATTTTTTAAAGCTTAATATGTTGTTAACGTATGCACAACATTTTGCTTTTAACAAGTTTATTTTCGGTATGGGTTTAAGTTATGCGTTGGTTCATCTTAGTTTATAGTAAACATTTGACCTCTAAAATAAAATCTTTACTCCATCTAGAAACTCAAAGCTCACTTCCAATTAATTATTTTTGAATAATTTGTGGTAAGTTGCCATCTTTAGTGAAATACATATAGCCTTTGTTTCAAATTTAAATTCTATTTGTCATTGATTAGATGAAACTATTAATATAAATATGACATAATTGTTTTAGTTGCTTGCTTTGATTTCATATTTTGGGAGATTAAGTGAACCCACCTTTCATTTAATGTGCAATAGATTTGGGATAGTTTTGAATTATGTGTCTAATTCTTGTTTACTTATTAAATTATTTAGTTTAGTTAATTTTTTTTACTCCATTTTTATTAAATAAATTGAATTGTGGAATTAAATTAGAATCTAGTAGTGTTTGATAACTTTTATATACAATTATTTTTATATTTTTTTAAATAAGTTAGATATGCCTAACATTTGAATGTCTTGGAATTGTTTCTATATCACAGATACTTATTTCTCTAAATTGTTTCTATATCACAAATACCTATTTCTCTATATTCAATGACATATTTCTTACAATCTCATGTTGTGATATAAGGTGTAATGCAAAGTTCAAGATTATTTTTATTGGAAGTTGACATTTAACAACTCTAACTCATAAGCTTGCCAATTAGTTTACATAATTCACATGTTAGAATGTTATACCATGACTCTTATGTCAACGACAATGACATAATTTATATGGCAGTAGTCTAAACGTTCTATTTTTTGGATGTTTTTCGATAATTTTTTTCGTTTAATTTTGTTTGAAATCCGATGATGAATGGTTGGAGCTGTAGACTTGAGTGGCTAAGCTTATATAATTTGAGTGTCCTGGGTTTTTTTTTAACACGTTGAATCCATTTATACATTCGGAAATGCAATTTAAACAACATAAAATAACGATTTTATCCAAATTTATTTCACCGAATTCCGATCAAAAAAACCCAAAAAATAAAACGTTTAACCCACACCATTTACATGTATTAGAATGAATTGATAACCTTTTCATCATTTGTGTCTCTTAAATCTCTCAAAGTTGATACATATACTGAAATATAGGGTAGTGTAATCAAAATATATCAACGTGACAAGTGTAATCAACCCTTGAATCCTCACAGCATTAAAACTATGCAAATCTTTTGTTGGAACCTAAGATTCAAACACAACTTTGGTTGATAATCAAGACTTAAAGCACACGGAGAGAAAATGATATCACGACTTCACCAAACTTGTGCCATAAGTATTAGAAGAACATCAATATTAGAAGCACATGGTTATTAATGCTAAAGTGAATCCAAAACAATGAATGTTGACGGAATGGTTTCAAAGCACACATTTTAGGTCCCACTTTGATGAAAATATTTAAAATATGAACAATGCTGTGATGATATGCTCCTTTTGTTTGATTTTAATCTGGAATAGTTTATCTTATCATAATTTTCTTTATTATTCATTGTATATGGTTCTCTAATATTCGATGTACATTCGTTTGCATAATTCACATGTTAGAATGCTATACCATGACTTTTATGTCAATTATAATGGCATAATTTGCATGGATCAGTTTGGTTTGATGATGTTTTCATCATTGTATTTCTTGAATTTTTTAAAAGTTAGTAATTATGGATTGAAGTTAGTAATTATGGATTGTATGGTAGATTAACTATTATTGTTTCATGAAGAAAATATATTAGTATTCACATGATTCACATGTTAGAATGTTATATCATGTTTTTTATGTCAATTACAATGGCATAATTTGTATGTATCAATTTGGTTTTGGTCTTTTTATCATTGTATTTTTTGAAACTTTCAAAGTTAGTAATTATGGATTGCATGGTAGATTAGCTATTATTGTTTCATAAAAATATATCAGTATGTTAATTGTAGTCATTTATCCTACCCTTGAATCCTTGAAGCATTAATACCATTCAAATCTTTTTGGAACCCAAGACTCAAACACAATTTTCCATTGATAATCAAGACTAAAAAGAACATAGAGAGTAAATAATGTCATGACTTTACGAGACTTGTGTTAGAAGTATTAGGAAAATATAGTAATGAATGTTGAAGTGAATACAAAACAATAAATATTAGAGTGAATGGTTTCAAAGTAGTCATTTTAATTGCCACTATGAACAAATTAAAATATGAATGTTGTGATTATATGCTCATTTTATTTATTTTGTATTTGAATAATCTAATTTTATGCCAATTTTCTCTAATATGCGTTGTATATGGTTGCAAGGATGACAAGGGAAAGGGAACCATGCACAACACTGATGAGGATCAAATGTCATAGGCCATCATGCTCCTTTTGTTCTAAGTTCCTGCATGAAATACAAAAATAACTAACTAGGTAAAACAAAATATAAGAGATCCAAAACATGAAGTACTATATTTTATGAAATCAACACATTTGACATTGGAGTTTGCTAATACAAGGATCAAAGTGGCCTTGATCATGCCCAATGCTTCTCATGGCATATTACAAGATATGTGTTGGAAATAAGAAGGGCTTATTTTGTTTGCTATGTTATGTAAACAACACCTAGTGTGTGTGTGTGTGTGTGTGTGTGTGTGAGAGAGAGAGAGAGAGAGAGAGAGAGAGAGAGAGAGAGAGATCTTGGATAACAATGATATTTCTAAAGGAGAAGGGGAATAAAAAATGTTTTTTAGGAGGGGAAGACCACCTAAACACATTAACGTCAAAAAAAAAATCATCATGTGGACTCATTTTGTGATGAAAGGGTAAAGTTTTCTCGTGATGATTAGATCAAGGGTGGTATACGTGCCAACCATGTACAAACATATTATGAAAAAGTGGACACCCAATCCATTGCCTAAGTTGGACACTAATTTTTCACTTAATAAGCAAAAATATCACATTGCTCCCTCTATTGTACATAGGTTGGATTTGTTAAATAAAATGTTGAAAAGTTCCAATTGACAAGGAGTTGATGAAGTTTGTCACATAAATCCACAAATATGGGGATTGGAATAGATTAAATAAATATATGCTAAGTATGGAGTTAAATACATTATGTGCAAATTACACCAAACACTCTAAGAAAATAACGGTGACAACAAACACCATATATATAATATTGATGGAAGCCCAAAAAGTTCTTAAAATGTTGAGGGATTTATAAATAGTCCACATCCAACCATCATGAACAAGCAACACAATTGGGTGTTTGAGGGCACGAAGGAAATGAGATAGTAGTTCTCACAATAAAAAAAAATAGTTGCAAAAAAGTAGTCGTTAAAAAATTTCGATCTGAATAGAGTCCATTCGACATGATGACATGGATATAACATTGAGTAATATATGAAGCTAGTATAAAGATAGGTAAATCTCTTTCACATTAATTCATGTTTTTTATTGATTCCAATTCCTATTTTTGGAAATAAGATCAATGTGCATGTGTATTTCATTTCTAAAGTACACATTTCTATTGATGAGGTAATAATTTGATGAATATTTAATATGGTTGGAAAAAATACTAATAATTCTTAATCGTTGCTTTCATGGTGTGATGTTACTGCCCAAGAAACCATCACGTCTACTTTTAAATCACTAACACTATAAAAAGGTAAAGCAGTCATAAATAAATTAATGAACAATATTTGATCCTCAGCGACCACACAAGGAGATATATTTGAGTGATGCCAAGATAGATCCAATTCTAGTATATGAATACAAAGATAAATGGTGTCCCACCTTATAAAACTTAAAATACAATTAGTTTTACATATGTGCATGTCATTGTACTCACAAATATGGGCCATAGTGTCGAATACATAATAAGATTGAATCTTATGAGTATCTTTTGTTTACTTTAAATCAATTTATATGCAAGCAAGGCACTTGTAAAACTTCTAGAATCGGGGAGTTACGAAGAGATGGGCAAGGGATGAGTTGGATATTCATGGAAAAGGTTTATGCACTCACACCATTCAAGTCTATAGTGGTCTCTAGAATATATAGAAGTTCTCCTAAGCCTCCTCCAAATAGCTATATAACAAAGGTAATCCTTGGGCAAGGGAGGGAGAATTCAGAACATTGTTATGTTGTCCAATTGTAGAGGTACATGTTCCATCCATCACAACCAAAAGTTAGTGAATCCAAGCTCGACCAAGGAACTAAAGGAGGAGAAAGGAGCAAGGAGGTCAAGAGAGGAAGCATTAACAACTAAGGTATGTTTTGATGTATTACTCTTACATTTATTAATATATCATTTGGTTTTTCCCCATATAATTTGTGTTCAGTTGATGAATGTTTAGATCTGATTCATTCCTTTATAGATATGATTAGAAGTAAGTTAGATCTAGGATTCTAATCCCAAGTAGAGAGGTAGAGAAGGTTTTTCTTGTCTTTTGTATGTAGGAAGCAGGTTTTGGAGCTTGGAGTTGGAGTTTTAGGACTGCAACAGCTAGGAGATACGAAGGACGACCTCCAAAGAAAGGTATGCAATATTTACCACTCCTTAGGATAATCATGAGTCCATGTGTTTGAATATATATCTAGAGGAACCATAAGAAATATAGCCCCTTTCTGTCTAGGATTACTAGGCTAATCCTAGGGAGATTTTGTTGTGTATTCAACAAGATCCCTGTGAGACTTTGTCCCATAACAACTTTATGCAATCATATACTCCACTAATCAATATCTTTGTGGGTGTAAAAAATCATGTAGGGGAGCATCTATAAAAACCAATAAGGTGGAAGATATGACTCTCTTTGGGGCAAATAATAGGTTAGGACTTATCCATTTTCAAAAAATTATAGCACTTTATATCACAAGTAGTTAATTTAATTCATAAAAAAAATTGGCAGCTATTGGAGATTGATCGCATTTCAATGGTTTCTAGAATTTCATGCAAACCCAATGTTGTTTGGAAAAGGGAAATTAATTCACTACATTCATA
>JASDQU010750253.1:0-34414 GCA_032191745.1 Picea mariana
CCTTAATTAGGGCATATTATATTAGTAATGTTATTTTATTTATGTCGGCTTTAGGCCATTAGTTGTAATTATACCTCCTAGTCTCCTATATATACCAAGGAGACATTTTCATTTTGAATCATCTTGTACTTGAACATTTAAGTGGGGTAAAAGGAGGTTTCCCCCTTGAAGAGGCGTATTATCTGAAATTGTCTCTTTTTCAAGGTGTTGAGTACTTTTTCTGAGGTTTTTCTATGCTATATTGATATTTGGTTCTTAACAGTGCAATATAACTGACATAATATTGTATTTTCCATATATGTAGGACCGAAACATACAAAGGGATGGGTTCAAGCTTGTCACTAGAGTAGCGATGATGAGTTGTTAGAGGGAGCAGGAGCTGATGAAAGTGAGGATCTCTGCCATGTAAAATTGAATTTGGAGGGGATGAATATGGGGGTCTCCCCCATGTTGATGCATGAGATGAAACTATACCTACGGTGACACACTGAAGGAGTATCCTGCCCCTTTTTTTGAATTCTCTAGAAGTTGGCTTAGGAAGTATTGTGCTACCATAACATTTATAATTAGGATGACTAGATTATAGTATCCCCATTTTTGTACTAGATGCAATATTTAGCCTGTTGACACCTTTTGTAATGGGAGGACAGTAGAGCCCCAATTTTGTATATGCACCTCATGTTGAAGGATGTAACACACAATGATGTGATTGTATACCATGTTTTATGTACATGCATTCTTAATGACTTAACTAATCAGACAAATTTCATTCTAACAAATAATTATCCAACAAATTAGCCAATGTATTAGATCCTCTTAGAACATGAAAATACTCGATATACTCGAAGTAACATTCAAGAATATGAACCATCAAATACTTATGCAGTAATGTAGGATGTCTGACACTATAGGAGAAATTCAATCATGAGACCAAAATCTAAGAGTCCATCCTGAAAACTAAATAACATATGCCAAGGGAGAAATCCTTCGAAAAAAGTTCAATGATAACACTACACTCTGGGATTTTATTCATTGTAGGACCAAGGTAGACACCCCTTGAACTCTCTAGCTCATCAGTGGGCAAGAATAACACCTAGGAAGAAAAATTTATATTTCGGGTACTACAATTATTTATGTCAGCATATCCCATGTAGAATGAGGTGGATGATGAAATCTACAAAGCAAGCATAAATCATGATAATAAACAAACCGAGACAAGAAACACATAAAAAAAAAGAACGCAACTCCAAAACCAAAAACAAACTTATGTACAAAGCATCATGTGGCCAAATGGCCTGAGCATAACAAGTTTTAAGGTACAACCCATTATGAGTCTCTCAAAGTGGATTCCCATCATAATCAACTAGCTCATAGGCCCCTCTTTTCAAGACAGGTTTAACAATGTAGGGACCATGCAAAAGGGGTTCAAGTTTACCTATTCCTAATGTATCATGGTCCTCGTCATATACCAAGACCAAGTCATCTTCTAAAAAGACATGAGGACAAATAGATTTATCATATTGGGATTTGACACATTTATTTTGAGTTTCATTAGCCAATATGGCATCACTATGTTTTTAATCAAGATGAGCCAAGTACAAGAGACACTCCTCCTCAGTGGAGGTATTGGGAAGAAGTTCTATGGATAGTTGTAAGGATGGGATTTTACATTCAATTTGGAGGATTGCATTCATACCATAAATGAGTTGGAGTGGTGTGAAACCAGTGGAAATTTTGGTTGAGGTATGATGAGCCCATAATGCCAAAAATAACATGAGACACCAATTAGTCTTTTGTTTCCCCAACATCCTCTGGATCATGGTATTCAAGACATGATTGATGGATTCTACTTGGCCATTAGCTTGAATATAATAGGGTGTTGAGTTCTCATGGAGAAAACCCAACCTAGAAGATAATGTAGTCATTACCTTGTTGTGAAAATGGCACACATGGTCCATCACTATGGTCTTTGGAACATTGAACCTAGAAATAATGTGATTGAATACAAACATAGAAATGATGGTGCCACCATTAGAAAATGTAGGAAAGTACTGAGCCCACTTAGTGATCAAGTAGTCAACAACTATCATGATGTAGCCATGGCCATTAGTTGAGGTAGGTTTACATGTCGTAAAAGAAATCCCCCATTTGGAAGAGGGACCAACGACCACCACAAGATAAAGTGGACCGAGGTGAGCATGCATATTACAGGTGAAGATTTGACAAGAATGACACTTTTGAACTACATTCATACAATCTTGGAATATTGTGAGAAAAAATTATTTGATGCTAAATATATTTTGCGTAGTGGCCTACCCAGAGAGATGACCTCCACATGCTCTAGCATGGTATTCATTCAAAACCCTTTCAAGTTCCTCATGGATAATACAACAACGTAGAATCAAATTGACCCCTTGATGATAAAGGGTATCATCGACAATGATATAGTGCCTAGCTTGATTCCTTATGCAACGACGTTCATCAAATAAAATATGAGAATGCAAATTTTGGGTCTAGAGGCATACCAATACATATCCATACCAAGGATCATATGAGTCAATGAGAAATAAAACCTCATCAAGAAACAAGTCAATAACCATGGGTTCAACATCGAATCAGGGAATATTGGACATCAATTCAACGAATTCCAATGACTTCTTAGACTTGGAGGAAACAAACTCTAGGTCAAACTCTTGTAGGATAACAATCCACTTCGAGTACTTATCACTAATTACCTGATGGTTGAGGATGTGTTGCATTGGGCTGGCATCAAAAATAACAATGGTCTTCCCCATGAGAATATATTTTCGCAAATTTTGGATAGCATGCACTACTTCCAAGGAAAACTTCTCAACATGATAGTATCAAAGCTCAAGACCAACAAGTCCCTTGCTATGATACTAAATGATATGTTGTTTTTATGCATCGTCTTCTTGGATGAGCACCATCCCTATGGTGGATTGAGAGACTACGATATAGATCAAGAAGTACTGACCATAGTTTGGAGGGCGCAATAAGGGAGTTGACATCAAGGCATTCTTAAAGGTGTCAACAGACCATTGATCTTGATTTTCCTCCACAAAGTTACACCTTTCTTCAATAAGTGCATAAATACTTTTGTGATCTCAATGTAATTGACAATGAATCGACTACGCAAGAAGTTTTCCTTCCCTTGAAAATTTTTAAATTGGCTAATAGTACGAGGAGGAGGAAAATTGAAAATGGCCTCAACCTTGAAGGGATATACATTATCCCATGCTTAGATACAATGAAACCTATAAATCAACCATACACCACACAAAAAATTCATTTATGTATATTCAAACAAATAGTATAGTAGAAACATCAGTCGAAAATGGCCCACAAGTGACTAGGATGATTCTCATGGTGCTTAGAACAAGCTACAAAATCATCTAGATATACCTATACAATTAGTTTTATTTCATGAAACATGTAAGACATGGCCTCTGCTAGAAGGTGGCTCCAACATTTTTAAGACCAAATGGAAATTCACAGTAAGCAGAAGTACCTCAAGGAAAAATGAAGGAAGCCTTATGTTGATATTTTGGCTTGATCTAAATTTAATTATAGTTGGAGTAACCATCCTTGAATCAGAATATTTCACTCCAGGCACATTCATCGGTAATATGATCAATAAATAGGGTTGGATAATTATTCCTTGGACAATCTTTGTTCAAATCCATATAATTGACATAGACCCCAATAGTACCTTGTTTATTAGTGACCGAAATGAGGATGGAGACACATTCAATAAAGGGAACTAGATAGATAACTTGTGCTCAAAGAATCTTTTCAACCTCCACCTTGATGGAAATATATTTCTTTGGGTTAACCGACCATATATTTTGTCAGACTGGCTAGGCTCCATCATATGTTTTAATTTTATGTTTGACAATCTGGGGGTCAATTCCAAGAATTTCTTCATAGGAACAAGAAAAAACATCACAAAATTCTTTAAATAGGGATGTATATAGTTAAATTTATTTGGAAGAACAATAATCGCCAATTAGGATGTGTTCCATGACACCTTGCTTCTGGGAAATGTCAATGGGAATAGTTTTTTTTAATATTCACCAAATTGCCTTATGAAAATAAATTATGAATCTTAATGGGAGATTGGTACCATTTAACATTATCAATGATGATAGGTATTTTTATTTCATCCCCTAACTACTCAAAATCGGGAAGAAAAGGATCATGTTGGTTCAGATCCTCCCATGGATTATCAGGTGTATCCACGACCTCCTTGATAGCTTCATCAAAGGGATGTTTGAGATTGAGGAAACCATCTGAAAATGGAAGAGGAGTAAGTTCCTAGGAGGGACTTGGATATTGACCAGATTCCACATCTTAACGAAGATATGAATCAGAGTCAGGAGATGTTGATTGGATTTCCTGGTAGGAAATATATACCATAGTGAGTGGTGAGAAATCTCCATATGATTCAACATCCTCGGGATGAGGTACCACCCAAGGATTAAAAGACTTCAGGGATCGACTGAAAAATGATGAAATCATGTTGATAGGAGAAACGTTCATAGAAGGAGGTGTTGGGGAAGGAGTAATGTTCCCAGGAGTGAATATTATTTGAACATCCCCACACCAACAATCATGTAAGACTTTTGGGTATCACTGGCAAAGGGTACATTAGACCCCACATTGGATCCAAGATCTGGGGTACAAAAGAAAAATTGATTGATTATTATTTATTTCCATTGATGAGGGAAGTGTAAGTCCCTAAGGAAGATGAGACAACTGCAGTCATCTCGTATAACCAAGTGAAACCAAATAACAAAATGTACTCAAGAGGTGCATCAATGATCTCCATAACCACAAAGATTGTCTTACCACCTAATTCGATGGGTAAGGTGGTGATAATCCCATGGGGTTGGAACATATTTCCATCGAATGCTTTCAACAATGTTGCAAAGGTGTCAAGATTTGGTGATTCGAAGGCCTTCCAACATGATATAGACATAATGCAAGTCAAGGATCCTTAATCAATCATAGTGCGAAATATATTTTTCCCCATTTGTTTGGAAAATTATTTTATGGGAAAGCCTATGATGAGCTTGATCAGAATCAAAGGTTATCAAACTTGGCTTCGAGAGATAAACCCCTTCTATGGTAGAAAAAAAGGATTTTCTCTATGTTGGGAGGCTTTAGAGGACTTCAAGTGCATACATGGCACATGGTGTCTGGGCCAAGTCTTCCACAATAATTTAGTTGTGTGTGGCCTATGTATTCAATTTATGTGTCATTCATCAAATAAATACCTTCATGGGGTGAAGAACTGGGTTAAAGGATGGATTCTTGATCTAAAGAGGGCCACCAAGATAGGAATAATATGTTGTGTCTAGCACAACAGTAGTAGGCTTAGAATTGTAAGAGTACTTGGCTTGAGTCTACATACAAACCATATTTTCACACATTAAAATTGAATCATTTGAGGATGAACCCTCATGTTGAGGGTACCTACCATTCCCATTTGTGGAGTGGTAGGATTTGTTGCAACCATGTGTTGATTTTGAGGGGGAAAGGATGAGTTAGGAAAGAAGGTTGTTGGGGGGCCTTTTGTTGAGCCAAAAATTGATGTACCTCATCCTTTTGGGGACACTGATGAGTAGGATGGTCCTCCTCACAGATCGTGTAAGGGAACCGACTCTTCTTCTTCTACTTAATGGATCATCCTTGATATTTTTGGGTAGGAATAATCCCTTGATCAATATTAGAGTTCTTCTTTGTTCATCCAGGTTGTTGAGGATTCTTCAACTGCATGGATTACACTGAATTCACCTTAGAGGTCTAAGTGGGATAATTAGGACTAGTATTCGATGAGTGTGAATACATAGACATGTGACCCATATGGTTAGCTAACTTTTTTTTAGAGGCATGGGATACATAACCCATCACACCATCGACATAGGGCCATGGTTTTGAATTTCTAGGATCTGTCAGTGAACTAGGACCATGTAGGATAATATCATAGAGAGTACCTGACTAAGAATAAATCAAGTCTAAGTGTTGGGCACACATTATGGCTTGCTATTTGGTAATCGCCCCATCCATATCTACATCTTCGGAAATGGGTGGTAAGAGGGACTTTTTAAACCACTCCATCAAGAGATTACTGAGAATTTGAGTCTTAACCATCCTACATCTTTTCCTTAACTCATAAATATGATTGGAAATGTGCGTGGAGGTATCCTGTCGTAGAGATTTCAAGAGCTTTGTTCTAATATCATACTAGATATTCAATTGATAATGAATTATAAACGACATTGCCAAGTCGTTAAAAATATAAAAGGAAACACCTTGTAATTCAATATACCATTTGGAAACACTTCTATTTAGAGATATCTGGAAAATACACAACCATATTCTATCATCCATTAAGGAATTGGATGAGCACCACAAATGATATGTCAATATGTTCATGAAGGGGTCTTCTATCATCTTTTGATCAAACTTGGGCATGTTTGATGGTATATTAGTAGGCATGACCAACCATGAAGGGTTATGGGAAATTGAGTCATTTTTCAAACATGACAAATAAGGAAAGTCTAACGTTGCAAGGAAATGAAACAATGTATGAGAAAATGAATACTAAGAAGAAGATGATGTTCCTAAAGTACCAAATTAACCTTGTGGTCCCCCATACGTTTGTGTTTTTGGATATATGTGGTGCTATGGAAGAGTTATTTCCCTCAGGGATGGTGGCACTCTTAGGAGCATGGCTTCTCCCGAAACTAGATGTACTCCCAAGGGGGTTTCCCCTAGGGGTAGGTGTATACCTAAATTAAAATGTGTTCCCAAGACTAGTATAAGGGAAGAATCCCTTAGGACCAAAGGTATGGATAAAGGGATAGGCTCCCCATTGTGAAAATTTTCCCCCAAGGAATGTGCCCCAAGGGAATGATGTGCAACCCCACGGGAAATTGAACCCTCCTGACATGTTACTACCCCCATAATGACTAGGGATGGCCACAAAACTACTAGGAAATATCCACCCAAAATGAAAACCAACACTTGGAAACATATGGTTTATCATAGGAATGGTGGAGGTGGAAGGAATTTCACCTCCCATGATGAAACCAAGACTCTCCCACCCCACTGGAAATATATTCATTTGTGGGCATTGGAATGGATGGGATGGGCGTCGGAATGCTATATAGAATAGTGGATATAAAAGAGGACATGTATGATGTCCTATAGAGAGAGGACCCCGTAGAAATGGGCATAGATGGTGTAGGTACAATGGTGCTCATTGATGGTAATATGGAAATCACTGGGATGCCCCCAGTCCCACTCATGGAAGGGCTTGATGTCTCAACCACACTAGATGAAACACTTGGTCCCAACATGGTGTGAGTGTCATTGAACAAAGAAAAAATTTCACTAAAAATATCCCTTACCTGGATGAGTACGAGTTCTCCAAGATTAGTCAAAGGAGGATTAAATTTAGGTAGAGGAAATTTTCCAACCAATTCTACTTCAACTAGACTAGTCTCCTCAAATCAAAGATAGGACTCTTTGAATTCATAGTCAACTACATCACGCTACTTGAGAGGTGGTTGTCCCTTCGTGATAGGCTCTAGTTGTAATTTTTAAACCTGTGAAGTAAAGAAATGCATATAGATTCTTAAGAAAAGCATAATTTAATCAATGGCTCATACACAGAGTACACAGAGATTTTATACCGGAAACCCTCAACCAGGAAAACCTTTATTATATTCATTATATCAAATTTCACCATTCACCATACAATATATACAATCTTTTTATCTATTTTGTAGATACCAAAACCCTAATCCATTAATCCGGGATTAAATTAGAAAATCGCTAAAAGTAGAAAAAAACGCACAAAACAAATTTTGGAGTGTTGCGCGTAACTAGGGGGCATACCTTCCCCCCCTTGGGACCCTCCTAGGAAAGCACACGATGCACATGACACAAAGAGAACTTCTAGAGGGATCATCAGACACAATTGTCGAATCTGACACATACCCACACACACACATGCAAAGAATATAACACATACCCAAAATTCTCCCACTTGTTGTTTTTTTTGCATCCAGGAGTCCAAGGGATTATATAGTCAACAATACAGGGTAGCAATGCCCATTATTACTCTACACCAGAATAACCTTTCTATGCTCACAGATTTTGTCAATAAATTTGCAACGTTCTTCAAAGTGTCAACCTTTTCCAGCAACACCGTATTTTCCTCAACCATGTCTCTCACAAAGTGATATTGAACATCAATATGCTTTGCCTTCGAATGATAAGCTGGGTTCTTTTCCAGGAATATTGCACTCTAACTGTCACAATAAAATCTCACTGCTTGTTGCACCAACCCAATACCTGAACGCAATCTTTGTAAACATACTGCTTCCTTGCTTGCATGAGTGGATGCCATGTATTCATCTTTTATAGTTGAGAGTGCCACTACAACCTGTCTTTTGCTCATCCAACTAATTTCTCCTCCAAATAGGTTAAACACATACCCACTTGTATATCTTCTATGATCCATATCTCTATCCTAGTCTGCATCAACAAAGCCATGTATGTCTACCACTTTGTCCAATCCTGGTCTTCCTTGGTATCACAATCCATAACTGGTAATGCCACAAAGATACTTGAAGACCCTCTTTACTATTATCCAATTATCCTTCCCTGGTTTTGAAATATACCTGCTCAAAACTCCCACTGCATGTGTAATGTTCGATCTAGTACAGACCCTTGGATACATCAAACTGTCAACTACACTGGCATATAGAACATGGGACATGTCCTCTTCTTCTTCCTGTGTCTTGAGACACTGATCTGCAGATAACTTTACACCTATAGGAATAGGAACCTTGACCAGCTTACTTCCATGCATATTAAACCTCTGCAATATCGTCTCAACATATTTTCTCTTATTCAACCAGAGTTTCCTATTTGCACAATCTCTTTTAATCTCCATTCCCAGAATGAAGTTAGTAGCACCGAGATCCATCATGTCAAATTTGGAGGATAGTTGTGATTTCACCTCCTTGATAACATCCATGTTGTTTCCTACCAACATCATGTCATCAACATACAACACCACATAAATGAAGTGATTACCAACCTGCTTGGAATATACAAGTGATCAACCCTTCTTCTCACAAATCCCAATTCAAGGATGTATGTATCAAAAATTTTGTACCACATCCTAGGTGATTGCTTCAGACCATATAGTGACTTATTTATCTTACAGGCCAGCTCTTTCTTTCCCTTCACTACAAAGCCTTATGGCTGCTTCATGTAGATTTCTTCTTTTAGATCCCCATGTAGGAATGTTGTCTTCACATGCATATGTTCCACTTCAAGATCAAAAGTAGCAGTAATAGATAAAATGAATCTAATAGAAGTTAACTTAGCAACAGAAGAAAAAATCTCACCAAAGTCAATTCCCTCTACCTGAGAATAACCTTTTGCTACTAGTCGAGATTTGTATTTCTCCACTTTTCCTTCTTCATTAAGATTCTTCTTAAACAACCATTTTCTACCAATAGATTTTCTTCTAACTGGAAACTCAACTTTATCCCATGCATCATTCTTATCCAAGGCATCCATTTCTTCAACCATGGCCTTCTTCCATAGTTTACTATCCTCTGAATTCACTGCTTCCCTGACAGTTCTGGGATCATCAATAATAATAGATAAAGAAAAATTGGAATGAAAATCAAGTGGACTATACCTTTCTGGTTTCCTTCTTTCTCTCACTGATCTCCTCAATACTGGGGTATGAGGTTCTTATTCTTCTACTACTGCTTCATCTTCTTCAAATGATTCAGATTTTGCATCATCCAACTCTTGCACTATTTTCTCAGGATATTCTAGCCTTGGTATGAATTCTTGTTTGGAAACATATTTTACCTCTCTGAAAAAAACATCTCGACTATAAACAATCTTCTTGGTTTATGTGTCTCAAAGCTTATAACCTTTCACACCATATTTATAACCAATAAAGATACACTTTTCATCCTTTTTATCCATCTTACTCCTATTTTCCTTTGGAACATGTACATAAGAATCACAACCAAACACTCTAAGATGTTGAAGAGAGGGTTTCTTTCCAGTCCATACCTTGTCTGGATTTTTATCATCCAACGCTGATGAGGGTGATCAATTGACCAGGTAACATGATGTACCCATTACCTCTGCCCAAAATTCTTGTCCTAACTTGACACCGTTGAACATGCTCCTTGATTTTTCCATCAGTGTCATGTTCATCCTTTCTGTAACTCCATTCTGCTCAGGAGTGTATGGAGTAGTCTTCTACCTTGCTATACCACACTTCTTACAGAATTCTTTGAATTCATTTCCGCATAATTCTCCACCAGTATCTATTCTCAATACCTTTATTTTCTTCTCTATCTAATTTTCTACCAGAGCCTTAAACTCTTTAAATTTATCAAATAACTCATATTTATTTCTAAGAAAATAAATCCATGTATTCCTTGAGAAATCATATATGAATGAAACATAATACACAAACTTACCTAGTGATGGAATAGGCACAGGTCCAAACACATCATTGTGTATCAACTCTAAGATCCCCTTTGCTCTTGTAGCACCAGATGGGAATCTTACTCGATTATGTTTACCATATATGCAATGTTCACATAAATCAAAATCCAGAGTGCAATTAGCCATACCTTCATACATACCTTTACCATGTAGTGTTCGAAGTCCCTTTTCTCCAATATGCCCCTGTCTTTGATGTTAGAGCATGGTCTTCTTTTATAGGATAGTATTGATCTTGTCTCCTTCATTTATGTTATCGGGGACAACAGAACTGTTACACCCATTAGTATAATTGCTTCCCAATAACTTGTATAGAGTTCCATACCTAACTCCCCTCATCAACACCATTTCTCCCCGTACCATCTTGCAAGTGTTCTTTCCAAATACAGTATTCACTCCTACATCATCCAACTTGCTTACAAATATTAGGCTCTTGGCTAGTTTTGGAATGTGAAGAACCCCAGGGAGTGTTCTAATCCATCCATCCTTTAGCAACAACTTAACCCTTCCACGTCCCATGATTTTTGTTGTCGAGTCATCTCCTAGGAATACATCACCAACATCATATTTTTCATATTCAGAGAACCACTCCCTATGAGGAGTGATGTGGTATGATGCACCCGAGTCGATAAAACATACATCATGGTCTGCATGTGTACCTGTAGATTCCAGGTAAACATCACCTCCTTCTTCAATGGAGGTTTTCGTCTCTGTGAAAGAGGTGATATCAGATCCCTTTGGTTTTTCAACCTTCTTAGGCTTGCAATATTTCTTATAATACCTTGTTTTACCACACTTCCATCATTTCCTCAAATATTTTCCTAGAGACTTAGATCTACCTATAGATTTAGATCTCCCCCCTTATGACTTACTAGGATTCCTATCTTAGGCACGACCTCTTACAAATAAAGCATCTGTACTATGACTATCCATGTTTTTCTGCCTCATCTCTTCAGATAACAAGGATGCAACTACATCCTCATACTTCAATGTAGATTGAGTGGTACTACCTATTGCTACAACCAAATTATCCCAAGATTTTGGCAAAGAACATAACAAAGTAATACACTTATCTTCTTCTGCAATCATAATATTAACAGAGACAAGTTGACTTACCAGAGTATTAAAGGCATTTAGATGTTCTGTCACAGAATCTCCATCTTCCATCCTAAGATTATATAGATTATTTTGAAGAAACAACTTGTTTACCAGGGACTTTGATTGATACAAATTCCCCAACTTATCCCATAGTTCGTTGGTTGTAGATTCTCCTAAGAAATTCAACAACATCTAATTTGCTAGGCAAAGTTGAATAGTACTCCTTGCTCTTCTGTCCAACTTCTCCCAATCTTCCTTCAACATACCAGTAGGTGGTGTACTAGTAGGTTGTGTACCAGTAGCCTGTGTGCTAGTAGACGGTGTACTGGTAGGTTATGTACTAGGATCCACAACGATCAATTGTTATTTGTCTACAAGAAGGTCCTCCATCTTCAGCTTCCATAGCTCAATTTTTTTACCGTTGAAATTCTCTATCTCGATTCTAGAAGATATTTCCATTCCTCTTTATACACTCAAATCACCACTGCAAAAGCTCCCACTAAACCCAAGTTTATCACAGACCCAAGATAAACTTGATCTATCAAGACCGAGCCAAACCCTCAATAATAAAGGCATCCCTCTGAAGCCAAAAATGAGCTATGATACCACATGTAAGTTTTAAACCTGTGAAGTAAAGAAATTCATATAGATTCTTAAGAAAAACAGAATATAATCAATGGCTCATACACAGAGTACACAGAGATTTTATACCGAAAACCCTCAACCGGGAAAACCTTTCTTATATTCATTATATCAAATTTCACCATTCACCATACAATATATACAATGTTTTTAGGTATTCTGTAGATACCAAAACCCTAATCCCTTAATACGGGATTAACTTAAAAAATCGCTAAAAATAGCAAAACCTGCCCAAAAACAAATTTCGGGGCGCTGCCCTAAATGTTGTGCGTAACCAGGGGGGGCATACCTACCTCGCCCTGGGACCCTCGTAGGAAATCACCCAGTGCACATGACAAAAGGAACACTACTAGAGGGATCGTTAGACACAGTTGTCGAATCTGACACGCCCACACACACACATGCAAAGATTATAACACATACCCAACATTCTCCCACTTCTTGTTTTCTTTGCATCCAGGGGTCTAGGGGATTATATAGTCAACAATCAAGGGAATCAATTCCCATTGTTACTCTACACCAGGAGAAATCTTTTGTTCTCATAGGTTTTGTCAATGAATTTGCAACATTCTTCAAAGTGTCAACCTTTTCCAACAACACCTTCTTTTCCTCAACCATGTCTCTCACAAAGTGATATTGAACATCAATATGCTTTGTCTTTGAATGATAAGATGGGTTATTTGCCAGGAATATTGCACTCTGACTGTCAAAATCTAATCTCACTTCTTGTTTTACCAACCCAATACCTGAACACAATCTTTGTAACCATACTGCTTCCTTTCTTGCATTAGTGGCTGCCATGTATTCAACTTCTGTAGTTGAGAGTGCCACTACAGCCTGTGTTTTTCTCATCTAACTGATTTCTCCTCCAAATAGGTTAAACACATACACACTTGTAGATATTCTGTGATCAAGATCTCCAACCCAGTCTGCATGAAAAAATCCATGTATGTCCACCACTCTGTCCAATCCTGGTCTTCCTTGGTAGCACAATCCATAACTGGTAGTGCGACGAAGATACCTAAAGACCCTCTTTACTGTTGTCCAATGCTCCTTCCCTGGTTTTGACATATACCTNNTGCCAACTACATTGGCATATGGAACATGGGACATGTCCTCTTCTTCTTCTTGTGTCTTGGGACACTGATCTGCAGATAACTTTACACCTATAGGAATAGGAACCTTGATCGTTTTACTTCTATGCATATTAAACCTTTTCAATATCGTATCAACATATTTTCGTTGATTCAACCAGAGTTTCATGTTTGCACGATCTCTTTTAATCTCCATTCCCAGAATGAAGTTAGCAACATCGAGATCCTTCATGTCTAATTTGGAGGATAGTTGCGATTTCACCTCCTTGATAACATCCATGTTATTTCCTACCAACAACATGTCAGCTACATACAATACTACATAAATGAAATGATTACCAAACTGCTTGGAATATACACAGTGATCATCCCTGCTTCTCACAAATGCCAATTCAAGGATGTATGTATCAAAATTTTTGTACCACATCCTAGGTGATTGCTTCAGACCATATAGTGACTTCTTTAGCTTACAGACCAGCTCTTTCTTTCCCTTCACTACAAATCCTTTTGATTGCTTCATGTAGATTTCTTCTTTTAGATCCCCATGTAGGAATATTATCTTCACATCCATCTGTTCCACTTCAAGATCAAAAGAAACAAAAATAGATAAAATAAATCGAATAAAGGTTAATTTAGCATCAGGAGAAAAAATCTCACCAAATTCAATTCCCTCTACCTAGGAATAACTTGTTGATACTAGTCGAGCTTTGTATTTCTCCACTTTTCTTTCTGCATTAAAATTTTTCTTAAACAACCATTTTCTACCAACATATTTTCTTCCATCTGGAAACTCAACTATATCCCATGCCTCATTCTTATCCAAGGCATCCATTTCTTTAACCATGGCCTTTTTCAATAGTTTACTATCCTCTGAATCCACTGCTTCCCTGCCAGTTCTGGGATCATCTTCACTAATAAATAAATAAAAATTGGATTGAAAATCAAGTGGACTATACCTTTCTAGTTTCCTTGTTTCTCTCACTGATCTCTTCAATACTGGGGTATGAGGTTCTTCTTCTTCTTCTACTGCTTCATATTCTTCAGATGATTCAGATTTTGCATCATCCAAATCTAGCTCTATTTTCTCAAGTTCTTCTAGCCTTGGTAGGAATTCTTGTTTGGAAACATCTTTTACCTCTCTAAAAACAACATCTCGACTGTAAACAGTCTTATTGGTTTCTGGGTTCCAAATCTTATAACCTTTCACACCATCTTTATAACCAATAAAGATACACTTTTCAACCTTTTTATCCAACTTACTCCTGTTTTCCTTTGGAACATGTACATAAGTATCACAACCAAACACTCTAAGATGTTGAAGAGAGGGTTTCTTTCCAGCCCATACCTCGTGTGGATTTTTATTGTCCAACATTGATGAGGCTTATCGATTCACTAGGTAACATGTTGTACCCACTTCCTCTGCCCATAATTCCTCTCCTAAATCACCATCGCTGAGCATGCTCCTTGATTTTTCCATCATTGTCCTGTTCATCCTTTCTGCAACTCCATTCTGCTGAGGAGTGTATGGAGTAGTCTTATGCCTTGCTATACCACACTTCTTATAGAATTCTTCAAATTCATTTCCATGGAATTATCTACCATTATCTATTCTCAATACCTTTATTTTATTCTCTGTCTAATTTTCTACCAGAGCCTTAAACTCTTTAAATTTATGAAATACCTCAGATTTCTTTCTAAGAAAATAAATCCATGTCTTCCTTGAGAAATCATCTATGAAGGAAACATAATACACAAACTTACCTAGTGATGAAATAGACATAGGTCCAAACACATCACTATGTATCAACTCTAAGATCCCCTTTGATCTTGTAGCACCAAATGGGAATCTTACTCGATTATGTTTACCGTATATGCAATGTTTACAGAAATTAAAATCCAGAGTGAAATTAGCCATACCTTCAACCATACCTTTACCGTGTAGTATTCGAAGGATTGTTTCTCCAATATTCCCCAGTATTTGATGCTAGAGCATGGTCTTCTTTTCTGGGATAGTATTGATCTTGTCTCCTTCATTCCGCTTCTTAGGGATAATAGAAATGTTGCACCCGTTAGTATAAGTGATTCCCAACAACTTGTATAGATTTCCACACTGAACTCCCCTCATCAACACCATTGCTCCTTGTACTGTCCTCCAAGTGTTCTTTCCAAATACAGTATTCACTCCTGCATCATCGAACTTGCTTACAGATATTAGGATCTTGGATAGTTTTGGAATGTGAAGAACCCTAGGGAGTGTTCTAATCCGTCCATCTTTTAGCATCAACTTAACCCTTCCACGTCCCATGATTTTTGTTGTCGATTCATCTCCTAGGGATACATCACCACCATCATATTTTTCATATTCAGAGAACCACTCCATGTGAGGAGTCATGTGGTATGATGCACCTGAGTGGATAAACCATACATCATGGTCTACATGTGTACTTGTAGATGCCAGGTAAACATCACCTCCTTATTCAGTGGAGTTTTTCATCTCTGTGGAAGAGGTACTATCAGATCCCTTTGGTTTTTCAACCTTCTTAGACTTGCAATCTTTCTTATAATGCCCTGTTTTACCACACTTCCAACATTTCCTCAAATATTTTCCTAGAGACTCAGATCTACCTATAGATTTAGATCCCCCCCGAAGACTTACTAGGATTCTTGTCTTGGGTATGACCTCTTACAAATAAAGAATTTGTGTTATGACCATCCATGCTTTTCCACCTCATCTCTTCAAATAACAAGGATGCAACCACATCCTCATACTTCAATGTAGATTGAGCGGTACTACCTATTGTTACAACCAGATTATCCCAAGATTCTGGAAAATAACATAACAAATTAATACACTTATCTTCTTCTTCATACGTAATATTAATAAAGACAAGTTGACTTACCAAAGTATTAAAGGCATTTAGATGTTCTTTCACACAATCTCCATCCTCCATCCTAAGATGATACAACTTATTTAGAAGAAACAACTTGTTTACCAGGGACTTTGATTGATACACACTCCCCAAATTATCCCATAGTTCCTTGGCTTTAGATTCGCTTGAGACATTCAACAACACCAAATCTACCAGGAAGAGTTGAATAGTACTCCTTGCTCTTCTGTCCAACTTCTCCCAATCTTCCTTTGACATACCAGTAGGTGGTGTACTGGTAGTTTGTGTACTAGTAGGTTGTGTACCAGTAGCCTATATGCTAGTAGAGTTTCCTGTTTGCACGATCTCTTTTAATCTCCATTCCCAGAATGAAGTTAGCAGCACTGAGATCCTTCATGTCAAATTTGGAGGATAGTTGTGATTTCACCTCCTTGATAACATCCATTTTATTTCCTACTAACAACATGTCATCAACATACAACACTACATAAATGAAGTGATTACCAACCTGCTTGGAATATACACAATGATCAACCCTGTTTCTCACAATTCCCAATTCAAGGATGTATGTATCAAAGTTTTGGTACCACATCCTAGGTGATTGCTTCAAACCATATAGTGACTTCTTTACCTTACATACTAGCTCTTTCTTTCCCTTCAACACAAATCCTTCTGGCTGCTTAATGTAGATTTCTTCCTTTAGATACCCATGTAGGAATGTTTTCTTCACATGCATCTGTTCCACTTCAAGATCAAAAGCAGTAGTAATAGATAAAATAAATCTAATAGAAGTTAACTTAGCCACAGGAGAAAAAATATCACCAAAGTCAATTCCCTCTACCTAGGAATAACCTTTTGCTACTAGCCGAGATTTGAATTTCTCCACTTTTCCTTCTGCATTAAGCTTCTTCTTAAACAACCATTTTCTAAAAACAAATTTTCTTCCAGCTGGGAACTCAAATATATTCCATGCCTCGTTATTATCCAAGGCATCCATTTCTTCAACCATGGCCTTCTTTCATAGTTTACTATCCTCTGAATTCACTACGGCCCTGACAGTTCTGGGATCATCATCAGTAATATATAAAGAAAAATTGGAACGAAAATCAGATGGACTATACCTTTCTAGTTTCCTTCTTTCTCTCACTGATCTCCTCAATACTGGGGTATGAGGTTCTTCTTCTTCTTCCACTGCTTCATCTTCTTTAAATGATGAATATTTTGCATCACCTAACTCTAACTCTATTTTCTCAGGTTCTTATGGCCTTGGTAGAAATTCTTGTTTGGAAACATCTTTTACCTCTATGAAAACACCATCTTGACTGTAAACAATCTTCTTGGTTTCTAGTTTCCAAAGATTATAACCTTTCACACCATCTTTATAACCAATAAAGATACACTTTTCAACCTTTGTATCCAGCTTACTCCTATTTTCCTTTGGAACATGTACATAAGCATCACAACCAAACATTTTAATATGTTGAAGGGAGGGTTTCTTTCTAGTCCATACCTCATGTGGAGTTTTATCATCCAACCCTGATGAGGGTGATCGATTGACTAGGTAACATGTTGTACCCACTGCCTCTACCCAGAATGCTTGTCCTAACTCGACAGTGCTAAGCATGCATCTTGCTTTTTCCATCAGTGTCTTGTTCATCCTTTCTACAAATCCATTCTGTTGATGAGTATATGGAGTATTCTTCTTCCTTTCTTTACCACACTTCTTACAGAATTCTTCAAATTCATTTCCACAGAATTCTCCACCATTATCTATTCTCAATACCTTTATTTTCTTCTCTGTCTGATTTTCTACTAGATCCTTAAACTCTTTAAATTTATCAAATACCTCAAATTTCTTTCTAAGAAAATAAATCCATGTGTTCCTTGATAAATCATCTATGAATGAAACATAATACACGAACTAAGCTAGTGATGGAACATGCACATGTCCAAACACATCACTGTGTATCAACTCTAAGATCCCCTTTTCTCTTGTAGCACCAGATGAGAATCTTACTCGATTTTGTTTACCATATATGCAATGTTCACAAAAGTCAAAATCCTGAGTGCAATTAGCCATACCTTCAACCATACCTTTACCGTGTAGTGTTTGAAGGCCCTTTTCTCCAATACGCCCCAGTCTTTGATGCCACAACATGGTCTTCTTTTCTAGGACAGTATTGATCTTGTCTCCTTCATTTCTCTTCTCAGGGAGAACATAATTGTTGCACCCATTAGTATAAGTTCTTCCCAACAACTTGTACAAAGTTCCACACTGAAATCCCCTCATCAACACCATTTCTACTCGTACCATATTGCAAGTGTTCTTTCCAAATATAGTATTCACTCCTACATCATCCAAGTTGCTTAGAGATATTAGGCTCTTGGCTAGTTTTGGAATGTGAAGAAACCCAGGGAGTGTTATAATCCTTCCATCTTTTAGCAACAACTTAACCCTTCCACGTCCCATGATTTTTGTTGTCGAGTCATCTCCTAGGAATACATCACCACCATCATATCTTTCATATTTAGAGAACCACTCCCTGTGAGGAGTCATGTGGTATGGCACACCTGAGTCGATCAACCATACATCATGGTCTACATGTGTACCTGTAGATGCCAAGTAAACATCACCTCCTTCTTCAATGGAGGTTTTTTTGTTTGTGGAAGAGGTACTACCAAATCCCTTTGGTTTTTCAACCTTCTTAGACTTGCAATCTCTCTTATAATTCCCCATTTTACCACACTTCCAACATTTCCTCAAATATTTTCCTGGATACTTAGATCTACCTATAGATTTATATCTCCCCCCCGAATACTTACCAGGCTTCCTCTCTTGGGTACGACCTCTTACAAATAAAGCATCTATTCTATGACCATCCATGCTTTTCCACCTCATCTTTTTAGATAACAAGGATGCAACTACATCCTCATACTTCAATGTAGATTGAGTGGTACTACCTATTTCTACAACCAGATTATCCCAAGAGTTTGGAAAAGAACATAACAAAGTAATACACTTATCTTCTTCTGCAATCATAACATTAATAGAGACAAGTTGACTTACCAAAGTATTAAAGGCATTTAGATGTTCTGTCATAGAATCTCCATATTAACAGAGACTAGTTGACTTACTAGTAGGTTGTGTACCAGTAGCCCGTGTGCTAGTAGACAATGTACCAAGATCCAAAGAAATCCATTGTTCTTTTTTTACAAGAAGTTCCTCCATCTTTAGCTTCCATAGCTCAAAGATTTTACTGTTTAACTTCTCTATCTTGATTCTAGAAGAGATTTCCATTCCTCTTTCTGCACTCAAATCACCACTGCAAAAGCTCCCACTAAACCCAGGTTTATCACAGACCCAAGATAAAATTGATCTATCAAGACTGAGCCAAACCCTCAACAACAAAGGCATCCCTCTGAAGCCAAAAATGAGCTTTGATACCACATGTAAGTTTTAAACCTATGAATTAAAGAAATTCATATATATTCTTAAGAAAAACATAATTTAATCAATGGCTCATACACAGAGTACACAAAGATTTTATATCGAAAACCTTCAACCGAGAAAACCTTTCTTATATTCATTATATCGAATTTCACCATTCACCATACAATATATACAATTTTTTTAGGTATTCCATAGATACCAAAAACCTAATCCCTTAATCGGATTAATATAGAAAACCGCTAAAAATATCAAAATCCGCTAAAAATAGCAAAAATCGCCCAAAACAAAATTTTGGGTCATTGCGCATAACCATAGGGGGGCATACCTAGCCCCCCTAGGACCCCCCTAGAAATTTCCTGATGCACACGACACAAAGAGCACTACTAGAGGGATCGTTAGACATAGTTGTTGAATCTGACATGCCCACACACACACATGCAAAGAATATAACACATACCCAACACAATTCCTTTTAATCAATGGGACAGACACAATGATTCACCCACATTTAAATAATGTGCAAATCAAAACACAATTTAACCTAAGGCTTATGTAGTCTCAAAACCAAAGAGAACACCCCTATGTACAAATCTAGGATAACAGCAAGCATCTCAATGGCTCAAGGGCCTTACGAAAACCAACCCTCTGGGGGAGATGAATTCCCCACAATATTGGGTAGTGAAGGTATGAGGATAAGTTATGTTAGACTACACAAAAAACCTCGATAAGTGAAATCACCCTTTATTAAGGTAGAAACGATCCAGAGTAATTGAGATCATGAATGAATATCTACCCTAGGTATTGTAGGAATGTACCCCTTGTAGTCACCTATGTGGATACCTAGGAATGGTCACTAAGGATACCACATCACAATCAATGATTGGGAAAATAGTGGAAATTATGACCACAGGTAAGGGAAGTGTAACTAACCCCAAAGCTCCAAAGGCATTACCTCACATAGAGGAGTGGAACCAATCAAACCCCTTTACACATATTAACTGAAGTGATATCATAAAAACCAAAATAATCAGAAATGGGTAATGTCCCTTCTTTCCCCGATGCAACCTCATTTTTTACTCATGTGTTAAAGGAGCTTCCCAACACACTAGTTGAAAAAAAGGGTTTTATACTCTTTAATGACATCTAGGTTTTTTTTTGGTGTCCTTGGAGAGTTCACTCTACAATCCTTTTCCAAGGCCCTAAACCTATCTAATGTTGGTTTTCTAAAAAGTAAAAGAGTCTAATCTATTTTAATTTATGAATTTTTTTCTTATGGACGTTTTTGTGTCAAAGGGAAAATGGATGAAACTTTAGTGATGTTTTGACTCTTGAACCAACCAAAGAAATGCAAAAATTACAATCCAATTCATTCAATTCAATGAATTCTAGATATGGGAGGAAAATAGGCCTTTTTATTTGCAAAGTGGAAAACTCAACCTCACAACCACCAAGCAGCCATGCAAGAAAAATCAGAACCAGACGTTTAACAAGATCTCACCAAACACTTCACCAATGCACTTTGTATTCAATGCTTCAAAATCTTGTATGCATGCAAAGATTTCCTTTTTCTTTCCAAATATTGTGAAAATGTTTCTTAATCTAAACAAGAACACAATATACAAATGGAAAACCAAGAAATCATCAAGCAAGTGATCTAGGAAATCAATAGTGATGTTGAAAAGCACACTCCAATGTCTCTACAATAATCTCAACCCAAAACTCACTTTGAAGGGAGATTTAATAATGCACACAAATCACAAGGGGGATATTAAATTAAATGCAATTAGTATGGAACACTAAAATATCTAATAATATTTGTTGGGTGCATTGCCAAACTTCAATGGATCACTAGACAACAAACAAGTGCACATAAGAAATCTAAGCAAACCACACAAACACACTTCAAATTGAAATTGAGGACAAAAGGTATGCCAAAAGGACTCAACCAGAGACAATATCCAAAGCTATAGACCGATCATAGATTTGTGAGATCAGAAAAATATAGATATGAACAAATAAATATCGAAACCTTGCAAATTTTAAAGTTTTGAGGGAGTGTCATGCGTCAAATGGCTTGCAACATGCGACTAGTTGCATGTCACTAGTAATGCAACAAGTGACACACTGTAGAAATTTTAAAAAAGAGAGATCTTAATCAAATCTTGTCAGATATGAGGGATGCAACCTATGAGGGAGTACCAAGTAATAAAACAACCAAATCAGAATACAAGATAATAGGAAGGGATTCTAAACTAGAGAAGAATCAAAGATTCTTCCCTAGTGGATTCCCTAGTTTTGTTATGAAGAAAATATTATGGGTGGATAGTAAAATCTCCTTAGGATCTATGAATTTATCCTAGAAAGATAATGGTCTAGACTTCTATGGATTCTCTTTAGACTCAAGCAATTTGATAAACAATTAAACTAATAAATGGTGGAATGGCATACCTTTTCTTGCATGCTTTCCTTTTTATGTCTTGGTTGTTGCAGTCCTAAAGTTCTAGTTCCAACTCCTACAACTTGCTCCTTGCACACAAGAGACAAACAATTCCTTCCTACATCTCCTTTTAGTGTTAGAATGCTATATCTATCTTGCATCTAACCTTACCTATGATAAAATAAATCATATTTAAACATTCATGCATGAAATACAAGCATTAATGGGGAAAACCTATGATCTATTAATCTGAATAACAAAATCACATCAATACAATTACCTCTTACTATATATGCACTCCTATTTTCCCCTTTCTCCTTGCTCCTCCTCAAATCTTCAACCAAGATAGGAAACCTGAATGCAACTGATGTATATGGATAAGAACCTATGAATTTTGGAAACATATATATGTAAATGATTCTTCCTCCCCATGATAAATATTTTGCTTCTTTATACAGATTCTTGGAAAATGCTTCAGAGAGCTTCTAGATCTTCTAGAGACCAATGGTGTCTCGAATGATGTGAGTTCCAAGGCTCATTCCATGAAGAAGCAACCCATCCCTTGCTTGAATTTTCAAAACTCGATGAATCTATAAGGTTACAAAGGGTGTTGTGGGTTGCATTGTAGATGTCTCATGACATGTCAGTTATTTTCCATGTATCACTAGTGACACCCTTAAAAAATGATATAAACATTGAGCTGAGTGCAATGTCTTGGATTTCATCTTTTGTTGTATCCCTTCTGACAATGCAGAGTGAAAATTAAGGCTATAATAAATACCCTATTTTGTCAAACATGGTATCTGATTCCATTTGAATACCCACTCCCATTGTTGATCGAGATCTCAGAATTGTGTTGTTGCAATTATAGGTTCTTTTATTTCTATGCATTTCTCGACCAACAATACTATTCCATTATATTTGGAGAATTTCTTTAAGTTGGAAACACTTTTTATTTCACTCTAAAAGGTTTTTTTTTTACCAAGATACAACCATTTTTATAATATCTGGAGGTATAAAGTCTAAATATGCTCTTTTAAATTTTTACAGAGTTAATATTTCAATTTTTTTTTATTCCTAGTTTTCTACTCTTTTTGGTCTACACATGCTCTTTTTCATGCATTTTGTGTGATCTTGACAAATCATAAACAAAGAAGAAAGTATTTTTTTTTCTATGTATGCACTTTATGCAAGCTCAAAATCAAGAATAGTGTTAGGAACCAAATATCAATATAGCATAGAAAAACCTCATAATAAGTACTCAATGCCTTGAAAAAGAGAGAAATTTAGATAATAAGACTCTTCGAGGGGGAAACCTCCTTATGCCTACATAATTGTTTAATTCCAAGATGATTCAAAATGAAAATGTCTCCTTGGTATATATAGGAGACTAGGAGGTATAATTACAACTAATGAAATAAAGTCAACATAATCAAAATAGCATTACTAATGTAATATGCCCCAATTAAGGGGTAATGAGCCATTATTTAGGGCTTAACATGCCCCTCCCCTTGAGACAAGTGTTGTCCGTAGTTCTTGAGTAAATCTATATGCTTCTGTATAAAATACTCATCTTCCCAAGTGGAATCTTCAGCCGGTAGTTTCCTCCATTTAATGAGATAATCTCAAATGGATCTATTTCTTAGTTGGCGAATTCTTGTATCAGTGATGGCTTTAGGCTCCAATATGATTTTTCCTTCCTCGTCAAGTTCTGGAAATATACTTTGAACTAGGATCTTGTCCCCTATAACCTTCTTTAAGCATGAAACATGGAAAATTGGGTGTACTCGTGAAGATGCAAGCAAATCCAACTTGTATGCCATAGTACCAATATTTTGCAACACCTTATAAGGGCCATAGTACTTTGGTGATAATTTATTATCCTTTTTGGCTTGCTTGAGGGACATCTGTATGTATGGTTGTAGTCTTAAAAACACCCAATCCCCTGCTTCAAAACTTCTTTCACTACGATGTTGATCTGCTTGTTGTTTCATGCAAATATGTGCCATGGTCAAGTTGTCCTTTAATATTTGGAGAACTTGTTGTTGATGCTCGATGTGATCTTCCACTGCTTGAACCTTATATTTTTATTTTAGATAAGAAGTGATGGAAGGAGGGTGGTATCCATAGAGTTCTATAAACGGTGAAATTTTTGTTGCAGTATGAAAGGAAGTGTTATACCACCATTTTGCCAAGGGTAACCATTTGAACCATTGTGTTTGTTTATCAAAGACAAAGAAACAAAGATATCCTTCTATACATTTGTTCACTATCTTAGTTTATCCATCAGATTGAGGATGATAAGATGATCTATGAGCCAATTGAGTACCTAAAGAAGAAAATATTTCTATCCAAAAATATCTAGTTAATATGGGATCTCTGTCACTTACAATAATCTTTGGGATGCCATGTAGCTTTTGAACTGTCTCCATGAATGTGGTGGAAACTGTACTATCTTTGAAGGGATGAGAGAGTACACAAAAGTGTGGGTACTTGGTTGGTCTATCAACAATCACCATGATGACACACTTTCCTTCAGACTTCGGTAACCCTGTGATGAAATCCATGGAAACCTCCTCCCAACGCTGACTTGGGATGGCTAATGGTTGTAAAAGGCCTAGGGTCTTAATTGTTTCCACCTTATTTTGTTGGCAAACCAAACATTTTGCCACAAACCTTTGAACATCAGTTTTAAGGCCATCCCAAAAAAATTCCTTCTTGACCCTATGGTAGGTTTTTAAAAATCCTGAGTGCCCTCCTATTGGAGAGGTGTGAAATTCCAATAGTACCTTTTGTTTGAGTTGGGATTTTTTACATAAATATAAGCGATCTTTGTACCATAGTGAATCATTTTTCCATGTAAATGTATCTGATGTACTGAAATCCTGTTGCAACTTTTGAATGAGAGTCCACACTTTTTCGTCATTCTTCCATTCATCCTTTGATTCTATTATCCAATCGGGTTGGATGATAGAGATCGCATAGAGAAAGTCCTCAACATCTTCATCCTTCCTTGAGAGTGCATCTGCCACAACATTTTTCTTCCCTTTCTTATAGACGATTTCAAAATCATAACCCAATATCTTGGTTACCCATTTTTGTTGTTCTTTTGAAGATAGTTTTTTGTTCCAATAAGTATTTAAGACTATCATGATCTTTTTTGACCTTGAAGTGCCTACCTATTAGGTAAGGACACCATTTCTTGAATGCATGTAGTATTTACATCATTTCCTTCTCATAAATGGGTTTGTGTAAGTCCTTTCCCTTGATTGGTCAACTTTCAAAATCTAGGGGCCTTCCTTCTTGCATTATGACAACACCAATTCCATTTCCCGAGGAATCACATTCCACAATAAAGGTTTTTTTGAAGTCTGGAGTGGTCAAGACAAGAGCTTTGCACATCACCTCTTTAAGTTGTTAAAAAGCTTTAGTTGCCTTTGGAGTCCATGAAAATGCATCCTTCTTAGTTAGTGTCGTTAAAGGTGCTGCTATTCTTCCATAGTGTTGAACAAACTTGCGGTAGTAACCTGTCAAACCCAAAAATACTCTAAGATTCTTCAATGTTTTGGGAATCGGTCAGTCCATCATGGCCTTAATCTTGTTAGGGTCTAACTTGACACCTTCATGAGATACAATATGAAACAAATACTCTACCTCCTTCACTCCAAAGAAACATTTGGATGGTTTGGCATATAGTTGTTTCTCCTTTAGTAGTTGTAGCACCTTGTCAACATGTCGCACATGATCTTCCCAAGACTTGTTATATATTAGTATATCATCAAAAAATAATAACACAAATTTTTGAAGGAAGGGCTTGAAAATGGAATTCATCAACCCTTGGAATGTGGAAGGTGCATTTGTAAGGCCAAAAGGCATGACCAAAAATTCATAATGGCCTTCATGAGTTCGAAATGTTGTGTTTGGGATATCTTCTTCCTTCATTCTAATCTGATGATACCCTGAACGAAGATCCAACTTTGTGAAATAGATTGCTCCATGTAGTTCATCTAGAAATTCATCAATGACGAGAATGGGAAACTTATCTTTAATAGTGATCTTGTTGATCTCTCTATAATCTAGACACATATGCCATGAGCCATCTTTCTTCAATACCATTACCACCGGTGCAGAGTAAGAACTTTGGCTAGGTCTAATAATTCCATCCTCTAACATTTCTTCAACCATGCGCTCAATTTCACTCTTATTGGCATAAGGGTATCTGTATGGCCTGATGTTAGGAGGAACACTCCCAGGAATTAGGTGAATATCATGATCATGATTTCGAGTGGGTGGAAAACCTTTGGGAATATCTTCCAATACTTTGGAATTCTTATCAACGATCCATTGGAGATCTAGAGGAATAGATGGCTTAGATGTTTGAACATATAGTGAGCATAGTTGTGCAATAACACCTTGATGCCCCTTTTTCAATAATGTTTTCATGCCATTAGATATTATCACCTTATCGGGTTTCCCTGTGATACCTCTTAACTCAATTTATTTTCCTTCCAATGAAAATTTCATGAAAAGTTATTGAAAATTAAAAGCCATTGTTCCTACTTATTGTAACCATTGGATTCCTAATAAAACATCAGCACCACCCATGGGTATAGCAATCATTGGAATATTCATTACATATTCCCCCATAGTAATATTGATCTTATTGCATTTTCCTGAGCAATTGATAGTTCCTCCATTTGCAACCATTACTTGAAACTCTGGTGTTGGATATACAAAGAAATTGAGATCTTTGGCTAATTTATAGTGAATGAAATTATGAGTACTTACAGAATCAATTAGGACTATTACCTTTTTCTTTTTGATATATCCTTTGATCTTGAGGGTTTGAGGAGTGCTAATTCCAGCCAATGCATTACACGATATCGTAGGATTCAACTCTTCAGATGAAATTGATTCTAGGTTTTCATCTTGAGATGGTTCTTGTTCTTGTTCTTCTTCCTCTTCACAATATATGTAGAATAATTTCTTCTCACCACACTTATGTCCCTTACTGCACTTGTTGTCACAATTAAAGCATAAACCTTTTTCTTTTCTTTCCTCTAATTGTTGAGGTGTCAACCCTGTAGGTTGAGGTGTTTTAGAAGAAGGAGCATTATTCTCTCTATAGATGTTAGGACTGGTCCTTCTTGTAGCCATAGCCATATTTTTACTTTCAACATTTATTTCCACCCTAAATGCATTCTCCAATTATTTGGGTTCCCAAAGGCGAACCTCATGTTGAATTTTATCTCTTAAAGTTCCTATGAATACATAAATCAAGTGCTCATCTAGAATTAATGTTACCTTTATATTCAATCTTTGGAAGTTCTCAATGTGCTCTGTAACTGAACCCTTTTGCTTGAGATTTATCAATTGGCTAAAGAAGGTATTTCTCTGTGTATCCTCATAGTGTGCTATCATTTATTTAGTGAAAATTGTCCAAGTGACGAGTGATTTGCGAGAACAAAGCCACCTATACCATACAAATTGATTGGGTTCTAAATACAAAGAATCAATTCGTATCTTTTGTGTGTGTGGCACATTATGTATATCAAACAATTGCTCTATCTGAAGTATCCATGTTATAGGGTCCTTGCCATCAAACTTCCTCATATCAATCTTAGGAACGTGGTTGGTCTTCAACCCAAAGTTGGAGTTTCTCCATTCTTGATTCACCTTCCTTGTGTCCTCATCATGAATTTCATGGGATACATTTTCACTTTCAAGTGTCCTCTCTATTACGATATTTTTCAATACTTCCAAGATCTCCTCTTTTAAACCATCCATCTTTTTCTCCAACTTAGCTTCCATCTCTTATAGTTCATATTTTGTTACTGTCTTCTTTTGTAAATCATTTATTTCCCTACGCATTTCTTCACCTTCATCAAGAGTCCAAGTAGGATTGTCTGGAGGCTTATTTGGTGTAGAAGTTCTCTTTTTTGGTGGCATGCTGGCCGAGTATCACTTTAAACCTTGATTTTGAGGTGGTTTTGCTAGAAAATCTTCATTTTATTGTATCTCAAAAAAATTCGGCCCTTCTGAGTATGAAATTTTCTTTTTTGTAGGTCTCTGATATTTCTTCTCTGCAATGCCACAAGTCTGATCAAAATTGGATGTGCCAAGTGGAATTTATGGTAACTTCCCCATAACTTGTTGATTTTTGGCCTTTCCTGGAGATCTCACTTGTATAGCGTGCCCCACACAAAATAGTTGATATAAAATTTTGAAACTCATACTAGAAATTCTACAAACTGTCCACTATCCAATGCAACTAGTCTCACTCAATTTGGATACTCTAGGAATAAGTTATGATTGTTTTACCTGGAACACCTTCTTGAGACTAGTCAATAGGACTAGTCAGATACCCTATATTCCAAAGGGTGTATCTACAAATGTAAGATGATCCAGAAGATAAAAATTTTACCACAAATACCTTACTAATTTCTCTGAATATCCTCCATATTTCAGGGTCTAAAACGTTACAAAAATTGTTTTATAGTGAAAATTCTGCAATGACTCAGTTCAAGATGATTCCAAAATCCTATCTTGCATAGGTTGTATCTCTGGACGTATAAGGCCTCAGGAGATGAAATTTTACCCAACTTACCTTGATCCATCTGATAAATATCCTCCAAGATGTTCCTTCTGAAACATTGTAGAAACAAATTTATAGTGAAAATTCCAAGGTGTCTCAAATGTAGCAGCGAAACCCCAAGACCTTGAGCTTTTATACCATATGTTAGGAACCAAATATCAATATAGCATAGAAAAACCTTAGAATAAGTACTCAATGCCTTGAAAAAGAGAGAAATTCATATAATAAGCCTCTTCGAGGGGGAAACATCCTTATTCCCACATAAATGTTCAATTCCAAGATGATTCAAAATGCAAATGTCTCCTTGGTATATATAGGAGACTAGGAGGTATAATTACAACTAATGGAATAAAGATGACATAAATGAAATAACATTAATAATGTAATATGCCCCAATTAAGGGGTAATGAGACACTATTTAGGGCTTAACAAATAGAGAGAAAACTTGCATTTTCTTGGTAAGATAACCAATATCTAACCCCATTATCATAGATATTTGAAAAATATTTTTTCAAAATTTCACTTGTTTTTCATGTGAGCTTATGTTGAAGTTGTTTTTAGGAAGAAACAAGGTTTTTTGGGGAAAGCACACGCTTTGAAGCAAAGAGTAAAAATAAAACCCTCCTCATTCATCAAAGTTGATATATATTTTGTATTAGATCACATGGTTGAAAGTTTCTTTATTTAATAAAAATTCTTGAGTTCAAGTCTCTCCTTTTTTAAGTTAATTTTTGAAAAAGTTCATGCAACTTTGAGTTATCTCATAGCTTTAAATGTGTGAGCATATTTCCCATTTTATCATCAAATTGGGTTTTCTCCCCTCAATTCATGGCTCTATAACCTATGGTTTTGTGATTATAAATAGAAAGAATAACTCATAGAATTGGATACTTCATCTCGTGGATGGGTTTTTCTTCTCCTTGTCTTAGGTTTATAAGTGACCTCTTCCACCTCATCCTTGATGGTGAATGTTTCATGAATTTCTACTCTATATTTTCACTTGTATTTCTCCATAGGTTTGTCAGGGTGGTTGTATCATAGTAAAAAAATAGTTGGCACTTGTTAGGACTAGAAGTTACCTTGAGATTGCTATAAGGATAAGACTAGTACCCATCAGAATCTCAATAATTAAATCAAATTGGAAGTTGGATCAACAAGACTCTAAAAGAAAGGAGAGGGAAGAAAATAAATTGTAGATCGGTGACCTTTCACCATTGGGCATGGAGTCATAACCTCTATGCATATTAAAGGAAATCAAGTTGCATATCAAGAGAAAGTTTTATATAATGATGAATAGAAGAGTGAAGAATATAAAAAAAAGGAGAAAATACATCAGGCAAGAATCCTCTCTACAAAATGAATGAAAGATAATTGAAATAAAATAATGATTAACAAGTAGGATGCAACAAATCCTCAATTTCTCATGGATTTATTAATCACAGGCAACCTTTGATCTTCAAAATATGCACTACATTCAAGAAAGATGAAATACTAGAATGGAAAAAAAACAACACAAAATATTATAAACAACTATTATGAATCTTCCGTGGCAGAAAAATTTACATCATAGGCCCTCAGGCTTACAAATAAGCATATACAGGAAAACTGCCCCTCAAGCTCTCTTGAGCCTCTCTTGGATCATGGATTGAACCCTTTTCTTGTTTTAGCATTAAAATATATAGGATTTCATTACAAATACTTTATTCCTCCCCCAAGGGAGTCAAATCATTCTATTTTACCAAAAATAGCAACTGTTACATAATTATAGGATTTGAAATAGAAAACAAAATAATATTTAATTGTATATCTTATTTTTCAAGATTATGTTTTTGACCAACTAAAAATGTGCTAACTGAAGAGAAAATCATGGGATTTGATATAAATATCAAAATTTTATCATCCAACACAATTTAGGATCATTCTTGACACATTGGAGCTCCACCAAGTCAAATTTTAGAAATATGTCCAATTTCGTAGTGCACTTTCGCTACAAAACTCTTGTAGATGATGTTTTTAAATTTTCTCTCAAATGGTAAACTGGGTTGGGATAAGTTTTTTTCAACAATTAAATAACACCATAATTCTTTTCCACAAAAAAATTGAGCAAAACTCAGATCGTCGTTTAGAATATATGTTGAAAATACAATTTCGCAGCGTACCAGTTCGCTGCAAAACTACTGCTACAGGAAATTTCGCAGGGTATTGTATTTCACTGTGAAATATATGTTATTGATTGTCTTCCATTAAAACCTTATTTTACTCATGTACAGTAGCTATATAGTGTTATCCTTTACATTTGATGAAATTATATCAAGCCATACTTGCTCTAGATCCAAAAAACCAATCTGAGTGGAGAATTTCAAAACCCATTACTTATCAGTTTCAAAATTTGAGAAGACCAAAAATAAGACCTCCCTTGACCATTTTTTAATCACTTAGATGTTTTTTCTCATATGACATGATTGCTGGTAAAAATCAGAAAGAAAATGGCAGGCTTCAGGAGCAAATAGAGTTTTGGCAATGCAATTTTGTTATGGCCAGGAATTTTGCAGTGAACGGGGTTTTACTATTTGAAGTCTGCAAATCACATAATACATGACCAAAAATATACTCCTCATCATTATTTTTTGTAGGCTCCATGGAGTTGAATCAACAAACAATTTGAAATCGAGCACTTTTGCAGCATATTCATTGCAAAACCTCTATTTCAACACTTTTGCAACGATGTGACAGAAGTGATGTGATGTTGTGAAATATTAGGATTTTTTGAAGAGACCTTTGAAACTAATTGGATGCAATTCATAAAGGCACCAACTTAATTTAAAATCTTTGGGAACCTTATATTTGCAACATAACAAGACCCCTAGGCTTATTAAAACATGATATAATGACCTAAGACTTATCTTATTGAAACGACTAAAAGAATTTATACATGAGACTAAATTGACCATGTGGCTTCAACTAAACCCAAACAAAAGTAAAAAATGAGGTGGAATTGACCCCAGTGCATTTCATGTGCTAACAACACCCACGCTCTTATGTTGTGCCACTATCATTACATGGTACTTGTCTTGTGGTTCTTGGTATTTATTATGGTTTGTGTTTTTGATGGTTGATGGTTCTTCCATTGATGTAAACTTAATAACTATATATTACTGAAAATTCATATTTGGCTAGATTTGTTTTTTTAATCCTAAGTTATAGTTTGATGTTAATGTATATGTATAATTTTTATTTGACTTGGCATAGGAGGAATGATTGATGATATATCTATATTTTTGGATGCATAATGTTTCTTAAAAAAAATAATAGCTTCCTAGGATTGACATATTTATTCCTTTAGATGTTGATGGGTTTAATCTACTTCTAAGAATTTTAGGTTAAATTTTATCTTGGTTTGATTTATGGGAAAAATTAATGTTTCTTGTTTTCCAATTTATGTGCATTTCATTTTGTTGTGGAATTGGTTTCTAGGTTTCAGAATGATGACAACAATCTTTCAGGAGAGACACATAGGAATTTTATTTATTTCTCTCCACAACATCACTAATTATTGAATAGAAGGAACAAGTAAAAGTCACAATTTTAGGGCTCCTAAATGAAGAGAAAAAGGAAAGGGTGATGTTATTCCATCTTATTAGGGTTAATGAATCTATATATTTTTGTTTACAAGCAATTATCTAGCTATAGAATGATTATTAATAAAACATTGGATCTAGGATCTAGATATTATTTAAAGGTTTTAATACTATTGTGTTCTAATCAATCTAGGATAGTTTTACCAAATGGCCTATATACTTAAAAGAAAAGAACAATCACACTATAACACCATAATAATCAAATAAGAAATTAAGAGATAAAATCCATCATGAAAACTAGAATTAAGTTGTTATCTTAATATTATGGACAAAAAAAGGGACAAACAAACACACATCAATATATTGAGATTCGTAAAGAACTAAAAAATAAATAAATCTAACAATTAAAATCAATAAGGTCAATAACCCTTCTCAAAGTGAAACTTTCTCAGCCTAATGGGTTCTTGAGGTTTCATCCATTCAATTACATTACTTTCCAAATGCATTCATTTACTTAGAGACACTTGGTTTTGAAAAACCTAGCAGCTTTGGTACCACTTTGTAATAACCCCTACCCAACATAAACTGGTTAGGAGAGTGTTACTTGCTAGAATTAATTTTTCGTTTTTCTCTAAATCGATAAAATAAAACACAAAAATGATAAAAACTATAAGAAATAGAGATAATACATACCTATAAAATTACACCTTGTTGGAAACTAGCTTCTAGTCCAAATTAGTGCTCTAATCCAGAAATGCCAATAAGGGGAAAATCACACCCAAGGGGTGAATTTACATTGAACCAATTCTACCCCCAAGTAGGGATACCATTTAGTGAGTATGTAGGTAAAAAATATCTATCTACTCAACACAAATCACTCACCTACCCACAATCAAATCAATGGGTAAGACATCCAACTGATTAACTATGTGTGGTGCAGAGTACTCTATAATTACAACACCCCCAACCCCTCAAGGTTATGGTGTGAGAGAACACCCAATTTATATCCTGATAACATATCACTGTTACATGTCAAAATTGTTCAGACGGATAAGTGTCGCATTGTCCCTGTCAACTGTTGTAAATGTTGCATCTTCCCTGTCAACTTTCGCAAGTGTCGCAAGTTGACCATTGGTGTCGCAAATGAAGGTCAGACATGATACCATGATAACGACACTAGGGAAGCACTTATGACACATCACCTGACTCATTTGGAGGAAGAGAATTGGTTCACTGGGATCAAAGGAATCTTGACACCTGAAAGGGGCCCTGAAACACTGATTTGGAAGGGGAGTGCTGCCCTACTATAGTTGTAGAAGCGTTGGCGCTCCTCTGCTGTGATTCAAGGTGTGTTATAACGCCCTTTAGGCCCTTCTGGAGGAGAATTGGTGCTTTCCCAAGGTAGAATAGGAGCGCTACAACGCTCTGATACCCCTTTTTGAGGAGCGCTCCCTAATCTGGGTCAATTGTTAGCCCGTTGAGAAGAATATGGAGGAGAACATTCGAGATTGGGAGGTTGTTGTACTCGAATTCTTGGTCTCATCAACAGATCCATGATCTATGGAGGAGGTTCCCAACTAGTTCTAAACATAACTCAAGAGGTTAGGCCCTTCCTAATCTATATAAACAGGCTCTTTGATGGTGGAAAGGAGGGAGAATTGGATATGTGAAACTTATGATCTTGGAGGAAACTTGCAGTTAGCCAAAAAAGATTGATCAGTGAAGCTGCTGCCATCCAGGTCTTGGATCTTTCAGGCAAGGGTTAGACGAAGAGGACTTGACGAAGTTGTCGCATTCGCATCTATGATTGTAAGTACTGTTATCGTTATTCTCATTAATATGACATGCTTGGCCTGTTTCTTTCTAGTTTGTGTGTATTGTTACATGAACTTATCATTTAGTGATAGATCTATTTTCAAGCTAATTTCAATAGAGTAGGAAGTGGTTGTATCTTGTCTTGTCCGTAGCTTTCAGCGAGGAGCAAAATATTGGAGCGCAACTCGGAGCGTGTAGGGACAAACGTCGATAAAAAGGTACTCCTATCATCCTCCCT
>JASDQU010750253.1:41293-70578 GCA_032191745.1 Picea mariana
GTCGTCGATTACATTTCTCAGATTTTCCCCTTGAATGAATCTATTATGGAAATGCTGAACATTGACGATTTTCCCTGGGACGACAACCACCATCGATCCTCTTTTCTTCCACCATTGGAAGAAGTGCAAGACGTACGATCTATCTTCCCCCCCCGACGTTACCGATGCTCCACAATCCCCTATCCTCACTCAAGATACTTTTTCTGAGGGGAACATGGGTAACATCTCTACCACAATCACGATTGACATTTCAATCAAGGAAGGTATCGTGGAAAACATCAACCTTGGTGCCAATTGCACGCCCGATGAAGTGGTCTCTTATACCACTTTATTCAAGGATTTCCGCGATGTCTTCACATGGAGTTATGAGGAAATGCCAGGGATCGATCCTTCGATCGTCATACATGAGATCAAAACTTACCCTGACGCAAAACCGGTTTGACAGAAACTCCACCCGGTTCACCCTAAGAAACTGGCCGCTATAAAGGCGGAAGTTGAAAAACTTCTGAAATATGGCTTCATTTACCCTGTCCCTTTGACGGAATGGGTCTCCAACCTCGTTCTGATCGCTAAGAAACAAGGGACCAGCCGCGTTTGCGTAGATTACCACGATCTTAACAAAGCTTGTCCCAAGGACAACTACCCTACACCTTTTATCGATCAGATCATTGATAATTGCACGGGAAGTGTGATCTTCTCTTTCATGGATGGCTTTTTTGGAGACAACCAGATTGAAATCTTACCCGCCGATCAACATAAGATGGCATTCATCTGCCCTTGGGGAACGTTCTCATACCGGAAGCTACCTTTTGGCCTTAAAAATGCTGGTACTACTTTCCAGTGCGCCATGTCCTATGCCTTCCACGACATCAAACATATCGCGGAACCTTACCTCGATGATTTACCCGCCCATTCATCTAATCGACCCGATCACATTGGTCACTTGCGGGCAATTTTTCTTCGATGTCGCTTCTATCGTATTCGTCTGAACCCACATAAATGCATTTTCGCTGTCGAATCCGGCAGACTCCTCGGTTTCATCGTTTCTAAAGATGGGATCAGGGTGGATCCCCTAAAGATCAAAGCCATTCTAGCCTTACCCCCACCCACCAACTTAACCCAACTTCAGAGTTTGCAAGGCAAAGCAAACTTTCTTCGCCGTTTCATCTGCAATTACGCCGAGATTACTAAGGGATTCATGTGGCTACTGCAAAAGAATGTCCCTTTCATCTAGGATGACACCGCCCAATGGTCATTCAATGCTCTCAAGCATGCTTTGACCCATGCTCCTTTGTTACATCCTCCCGACTACACAAAGGATTATATCCTTTACTTGGCCGCTTCTACTTCCACCATCGCAATGGTGTTAGTTCAAGAGGATATTAACGGCAAAGAACACATCATTTATTATTTGAGCAAGAGTTTATCTGGACCTGAACTCAGATATTCGCATGTCAAGAAATTGGCTATGGCAGCTGTCATTGCTATCCAACGATTCCGCCACTACATCTTACTACGCACCACCACCGTAATCGCAGACTCTAACCCCATGTACCACGTCTTGATGCATCAATTACTTGGGGGCAAATATTCAAAATGGATCGTTATTCTTCAAGAATTCGATCTCGAGTTTGTGAAGGCTAAGGCCAAAAAATCCCTGGTGTTTGCTGAGCTCATCTGTGCTCTTCCTGGTGCCGATGAACACATTGAACTTAGAGATTCTCTACCCGATGAATCTCTCTTTCTCATCAGCACTTCTGACCCTTGGTACGGAGACATTCTCCTCTACCTTCAAACACAACGTTTTCATCCCAACATCTCTCGTGAAGAACGACGACGCATCCGTCACCACTCTCGTCGTTATCTCATCCTCGGCGACACATTGTATCGCCATGGTATTGACACCATTCTTCAGAGATGCCTGACTCACGAAGAGGCTGAACGCATTTTGAACGATTGTCACCTTGGTGCTTGTGGTGGTCACCTTTTCGGGATGGCCACAGCCCAAAAAATCTTACGTGCTGGCTACTTTTGGCCCTCGATCTTCAAATATTGCATCGAGGCCGTCAAGAAATGCCCACCCTACCAAATCTTTAACAAGAAGGCACGTAACCACCCCACTGCCTTACACCCCATCATTGCCATCGGCCCCTTCTCCAAATGGGGCATCGATTTCATGCAGTGTAAGCCTACCTCAGTCGGGGGGCACAGTTACATCATCGTCGTCGTCGACTATTTCACAAAATGGGCTGAGGCTATGCCTACCTTCCTGAACGATGGTCGTACTGCAGCTCTATTCCTCTTCAACCACATCATTACTCGTTTTGGTATACCACATGCCATTGTCACCGACCATGGTGCACATTTCAAAAACCAGATGATGAGCGAGTTACATGTCAAATTGGGTTTTTGTCATGAAAACTCATCCCCCTACTACCCTCAAGCAAATGGGCAAGTAGAATCCATCAACAAAGTCTTAAAAACCATGATCCAACGCATGGTAGGGAAGAACAAGACATCGTGGCATTTACAATTGTTTTCCACTCTCTGGGCCTATCGCACGTCCGTGAAAACCTCAACTGGATTTACTCCTTTTCAGTTGGTCTATGGCATTGAGGTTGTCCTACCAATCGAGTGCGAAATTCCATCACTCAAGTTGAAAGTAGAACTCCTTCCCCATACTTCTGCGGAAGAAGAACGATTCTTATACCTATCCAAGTTGGACGAAACACGCCGTGATGTTGCTCTTGCTAATGAGGCGCATCAGAAACGAATTAAGAGTCAATATGACAAATCCGTTCAACCTCAAGCCTTCGCAGAAGGAGACTTAGTCCTCGTTTACGACCAAGCACACGATAAATTGGGAACAGGAAAGTTAGAACCTATGTGACACGGTCCTTACATCGTGAAGCGTGTTTTACACAAAGGTGCTTATGAACTAGTAGACCATGATGGAATTTCCCTGGGAAAGCCCTGAAACGGACTCTACCTTAAAAAGTAATATGCCTAGATCACCTAGCATGGTTACTTTGTACATTATTGTATTTTAGTTTGGTGTGTCTTTTCTTTCGCGTGCTCGAGTCTTTACCGTTGCCACTCATGACTGTGTCTGTGTTTTCGTGCGCAGATGACGTCTGCCTTTCCTATCTTCTTTGGGTTCGCGTATGGCGCCAGCCGACATAACCAGAATATTGCCTCAGCGGCATGGGTTATTTATCAGTTTGACGAGGTGGTGAGTTCAGGAGGCATCTGTTTAGGACCAGCAACCAACAATATGGCAGAATATCACGCTGTCATTGGATTGTTGACCCAAGCCTCCTCCCTAGGTATCTCTCGTATCATTGTTTACTTAGACTCCCAACTCGTGGTTTGTCAACTCAACCGCATCTACGCTATCCGTAGTCCTATCCTACTACGTCTACACTTGCAAGTTCGTCGTCTCGAACGAATGTTCGACTACATTGAGTATAGACACATTCCAAGAGAACTTAATAGTGTTTCAGATTTGTTAGCCAATTACATCATGGATCAGTATTTAGCCCACATATAAGAGTAGGAAAGCAAAAATGTACATTACATGTAAATTGAAACACACCACAGACATCATCATGTATAAACCATTGGCATCATAAAAAACTTGAAACTGTATATATATATATATATATATNCATGAGGAGACTCTAATCTCCCCGCGCTGCATTATGCTCTGAGTAACATAATAATGCGCATACTACACGCCTCAATAGAGAATTAATATTCTCTGGCACCCCTACAGTATGTCGCTGCAGATGCAGGGGCACGTCCCCCCTCCGCAGAGGAGGGATACCCATCGTAAGGCCTTGGAGGTTCCTCTCAACCTCCCGAAGGCCCACCACTGGCATTGTTGGGTCTGCTACAACTGGGGCACTGCCACGACATCCTGGCACTGGAATATCCGTTGGGTGCACTGCTCCCTTATCTGCGCATCGAAGACAGAACATCTGTTAAACACTCTCTTACATACCCAAAAAAAAATGCATATATATAAAAACTTAAAAAACAAACTTGACAAGGTATGACTTAGTCTCTCACCCGACTCATCCCAATCTTCCCCCTCAGGAAGAATCAAATCCATACACCCGCAGAAGTCCACATCGGCATACGGGAAGTCCTCAATCCAGAGATATTTCTGCCTCAACCAGCCAAAGAAGTCACCGGTAAAATGGAACTCTGACTCTGAAACTAACCTCGGAGATAATCTCGTCCACCTCTCCATCCAAGGCTCATCTACTGGTCGTACTGGCAGCACGATCTGAGGCTGCGTCTGAGGGATGCGCTCCAAGAAAAAGGAGACTAAGAATGAGCCATAGCCAAACTGTTTTTGGCCATTCCTGCACCGAGAAATTTGTTCCTTCACGTTCCGAAGGAACGCAACACTCCAGTTGAACAGTGTCGGTTCTAAACACTAGACACCATAGGCCACCTGTGACCTAGAAGCCAAATGAGCACTAGTGCTACCAGTCGCACTAGTGATAGTAAACAAAATGGATCGAAGAGACAAATCTCGGATATCCTTGATAGGGATCCTGCCCCCTACCAACCTTGCTCCCGGAACACAATGACGTGCCAGATACACGTCCACCTGCTCAGGTAATGCCCTTTGTCCTGTAAAAGCTATGGGTACCCCTCTTTTCGAGAGGCCGTTCAGAAAATACACATCTTCCAACTCGATAGTCAGTAGTTGTGTACCAATACGGAATCCCTGTTCTGTGATGTCCCAAAGACCAATGATATGCTCAAGAAGTAAAACCTCGCTTTTCATTTTATGTAGTTTGAAAAACTTGAGCAACCCGAAGGCCCTCAAAGCAGCCCGCGTACGGGGACTCCGTAGAGCGGCTATGTCATCCATCTCATGTTCCCGCTCTTTCCACTCAATCATGGTTGCCGAATATCTCTACAAAACAAAAATTCAAAATTTTTATCATTCCCCACGTTTTTGTGATTTCAGCAATTTCAAAATAGCATTTTAAAACATGAAAACAAATGCCCATCACATCTGAAGGTAATCAATCATCATTTTTAACTACCACACCCTTAAACATTCACTAAACAATGATTAAAACGTGACAAAAAATAAAAAAACATTGTGAGGGGGTGCGTGGGCCCATGAGGGGAGTTTTTGCAAAATTCTTTGGTCAAAATGGTCGCTCCAATCCATAGTTAAGGCGTGGGCATCTCAACCACCATTTCCCAATACGTTTTTGTGAACAATTCCCCCAGTTTTATCAACTATTGAAAGGAGGCCGATTTAGTTTATAATGAGCGACCTAGGGCTTCATGGTTTTAAATTAATAATGCTATAAAGATCAACTTGGAACCATACAATTGAAAGAGCAATGAACGAACACCTACCTGGTTCAAACGGTGTGCGAAACGATCGATCGTAGCTCCAGCAGCGAGAAGAACAAGTTTTGCTCCAGTTGAGATTCTCCAACACTCCACAAATCTTTGCAAATGAAATGGTAAATGAGTTTTTCAAATCAATTCATATTTATAAAATTTCATTTTCATAAGCTATAGTCAATTTTGGGTTTCTCTACTGGTGAAAATGGCTTCACTAATCCTTGGTTTTTAGTTTCTGGCGTTGCAGGAATCTTGGCAGTTCTAATGAATTATTCACCTTGTCAAATTTACGAGCATAGTCTTAGTTCGTTCTCGAGCTCGACAATATGAGAACATAACTGGGTAAACTTTTATCACTTTTTCAGACCCGTACGGATACATCACACGAAAAAGGAGCCCCCCTGGAGTCTACTTTAAACCCTTTTCAGACTCTCTAAACATGAAAAGATTGTCGAGTGATCTTGCTTTCTTTCACACTCGTTAAAAGGTCAAAAAGAGCGTCTTTCGAGCGATAGTTTAACCCTTTTTTGGTCTCAATGGACTACTGTACGAAAAAGGCACTGAGAGAGTTCTCTTTTAAGTGTTTTTCCAAACTCTATAATCCAGAAAAACCTTCGAGTTTTCTGTCCTTGGACTCGTTAAAGCACACATCGACAGACCCATATGGGAACGAACCCTTACTTCTTCCGGTTCGTTAAACAAAGGAAGAGAAACTTACCGAAGGTGAGTTATATCGAGCATGTGTTACCCTCCTCGAGCTCATTAAATCAAAAAGAGGTACTCATCTATCTGGATGGGGGAAAAATTGAAAGGAGCAAGCCAAGCAGTCTCTTGAGAACATCATCCAGCACTTCTTAGAGTCGCCCTTGAACACGGCACTTTGTTATTTTGCATACATCATAATCCGCTGAACCTCTGCACCGATCCAATCCTCTGAGTTTCCTTTCACTCCTTTGAGTCACCCGACGCAAGTCACAGTACCCACTGCACAGTTTTGGTCCATGTCATGTTTCTCTATTGTGCCTCAGTGTTCAAGGGAAGTATTCGCCTCAAGAGTCAACCATCCCAAATATCTTGCCTCACAACCCGTGTCAGTCCATGTTCTTTTGATCTACCAATTACACCTCTATGTCCGTTTCACGTCGTTGATGGGGGATACATCAAGGCCCTCCCTCGACGAGTCTATTCCTGTCGACTTCAGCGCATTATCTAGGAATTAGACTTAGAAACCATTTAGTACTTTGGGACCTGCATGCCTCAATGGCAGGCCTCCTCACATTCGACAGTAGGTTTACATCATTGACCTCTGATCGAATGATTCCATGAATGTTCGACCTCAGATCATCTATTCACATATGGTGGAATGTACTAAGGTACCTTGGGAATCATTGACATTAATGGTGATCTCCCTTGCACTTGTTAACGGTTTACCTCATTGACCGGTAATCAAGTGGTTTCTGCCATGTTCGACATCAAGACATCTATTCACATGGTCGGATTCGTACCACGTTGGGATTGGTATGAAGACCCTGGGTTGAGCAATTCACCTTGATATATGTCTTTCCCAGGTTGTGAAGGAGTTTTGGACTAAGAACACATACATTGTTACATAGATCCACTTTGTATTGGTCGTGGCTATGTCTTGTCATCTCGTAGATCCACTGTGTATTCTTCATGGCTACGATCAGTTCATGTCATCAATGTATAGATCCACAGTGTATTCTCAGTGGCTATACCCTTTTTATCAATACAATTATGGATCCGCAGTGTATTTTGTGGAGGCCATATCCTATTGAGTCTTGAAACATCCAAGCATAGGTATGCCTGCCTTGGGTTTTGAAACATGTCATAATATTTGTTGGATGGTTGTGTGCAACTTTCGTCCAGTTCTCCGAGTCTATACCCTTGCTTGAGCGTCTACAAAGCATTTCAGTCATCAGTTCGCATCTTCTGACTTTATACTTTGGGGGGCATTCTGTTACACGTCAAAATTGTTCAGACGGATAAGTGTCGCATTGTCCCTGTCAACTGTCGTAAATGTTGCATCTTCCCTGTCAACTTTCGCAAGTGTCGCAAGTTGACCATTGGTGTCGCAAATGAAGGTTAGACATGATACCATGATAACGACACTAGGGAAGAACTTATGACACATCACCTGACTCATTTGGAGGAAGAGAAATGGTTCACTGGGATCAAAGGAATCTTGACACCTGAAAGGGGCCCTAAAACACTGATTTGGAAGGGGAGCGCTGCCCTACTATAGCTGTAGAAGCGCTGGCGCTCCTCTGCTGTGATTCAAGGTGTGTTATAATGCCCTTTAGGCCCTTCTGGAGGACCGCTGCCCACTTTGAGAGCGCTGGCACGTTCCCAAGGCAGAACAGGAGCGCTACAACGCTCTGATACCCCTTTTTGAGGAGCGCTCCCTAATCTGGGTCAATTGTTAGCCCATTGAGAAGAATATGGAGGAGAACATTTGATATTGGGAGGCTGTTGTACTCGAATTCTTGGTCTCATCAACAGATCCCTGATCTATGGAGGAGGTTCCCAACTGGTTCTAAACATAACTCAAGAGGTTAGGCCCTTCCTAATCTATATAAACAGGCTCTTTGATGGTGGAAAGGAGGGAGAATTGGATATGTGAAACTTATGATCTTGGAGGAAACTTGCAGTTAGCCAAAGAAGATTGATCAGTGAAGCTGCTGCCATCCAGGTCTTGGATCTTTCAGGCAAGGGTTAGACAAAGAGGACTTGACGAAGCTGTCGCATTCGCATCTACGATTGTAAGTACTGTTGTCGTTATTCTCATTAATATGACATGCTTGGCCTGTTTCTTTCTAGTTTGTGTGTAGTGTTACATGAACTTATCATTTAGTGATAGATCTGTTTTCAAGCTAATGTCAATAGAGTAGGAAGTGGTTGTATCTCGTCTTGTCCATAGATTTCAGCGAGGAGCAAAAGATTGGAGCACAACTCGAAGTGTGCAGGGACAAACGTTGATAAAAAGGTACTCCTATCATCCTCCCTTCTCATGCATTAGTTTAGATAGATTCGAAAGAAATTCAGTGTCCACGTTAAGCACTTTTTTGTCTAGGGTTAAGGTCAAGCCCTAGAGGTCGATCTACTTGTCCGTAGGCAGATTTTCCTACAACAATCACCTCTAAGTGTTAGGTTCCTTTGCAAGGAATATATGATTCCACTATAGTTCTTGATGTCTCTATCTAATAATAAAATCCACTCTAGATCCTAACACATTTATCCATGGAGTCCCAAGGACCCAAAATCATTCATTGGGATCAATAATGGGTGTTGGTACCCCTAATAGTAATATACACTTCTATCATAATTTATCCATTGAGATAATTTGGAGAAGTTAGAAGAATGATTCCATTATATGCATGGATCTAACCACTCTCTTTCCCAGGGAATTACTATTCCAAAATCATTTCCCCTCACAGAAGGAAATAATATCTTTTTCTAATTTCATACAAAGCAACAACTCCCTTACAAAAAATCCTCTTAGCCTTCCAATCCCCCCTTCTTGGATATAGTTGGGGTGGAATTAGGATTAGAAGTAGAAGCACAAGTTTTATAAAATGGGTAAAAGGTGAATTAAAACTGCCCCCTCTTAGAAATTTTACCCCAAATCAACTTCAAATGTATGTTCAAGTCAATATTCCTCTTCCTAGGCTCACTAGACATTAGGTCTAGGTTGGCCATCCTCATTCAACAGGAGTCCTAACTCCCTTCCCTTGGGCATGATTTTCACAACTTAATCATCATCCATATAGGCTACTCCCATTGATGAGATAAAGAAATACCTGCGATTAATGGCCCAATATATACCATAAACAACATTAATTGTAAACTTGGGGTTGTAGACATTCAAAATTCCCTACACTATATATGCAATTCTAGGATTTTAAATTGCTAGGCTACTTGAGTGATAAATATTATTTTTGGGTTTTTTCTCTCTTTAAGTCCTCTTCTACCCTAATGTTGATGAAAAGTTATGTAGCAACTTAGAAATATAGTTAAATCAAAGGTAATTGCTAATTCGACTAATATCATTCAACCAAACACATTTCTATGGTACATTGTATTATAGAACTAACTCATCAAGTCACACATTAATCTTGTAAAAGTAAAATGCAATGCAACTATGCAAAAAAATCTGATCTTACCAAATCCATTCAATTGAGTGCATTGTTATGATACTTGATGTTGCATAACTCACTTGGTAGGCAACACACTAATTCCATAAAATAAATAAAGTCACTCCATGAAAGTACTAAAGTTACAGTGATGAAAGTTGCAAGGATGAAACAACAAGAAGTCAATAGAATAAACAAAATCACTCATCCAATAACAAAAATGAACCAAATAACTAAAGGAAGGAATTCAATGGAAATACTAAATAGAGATAGAGAAAATATCTATAGCAACAAGATTGTCATGGCTACACACTGTAGAGTGGGCCCTTACTCTGCAACTCAATCGATGATCCCTAAATAAATTAATACCACATGGATGAATTAAATAAAACAAAATTGGTTAAAGGTATTTTATTCTAAAAAAGGTGAAGCAAATCTCCAACGTTCCATAAACAATTTATTTATACATTTTCAAAATAGATTTCTTGGGTGGTTTCCCATCTTTAGGGAAAATAACTAACTCTTTAGCTAAACCAGTTTCTTATTTTTAGAGCTCTTATTTTCAACAAAAAAAGAAAAACATGGAACAATCCCTTCCTCAAAAAGAGAGTTATGATCTAGCAAAGTATGGTGCATAACTACTCGTTGAACACACACTTATATTGAGAAGGGGGGTGAATAAGTATAAGGATATGTTTTTATTTTTAACATTCATAAACCATAATGAAGAAATCACATAAATGTAACAACAAGAAGACATAATATTTAATGTGGAAATCCTTTCGAGAGAAAAAAACAAAAAACAAAAAAGATTATTTTTATAAATTTGTAGGAACCAACCTAGGGTTACAAATGTTTGTAGGCACCAACCTATTGGAGACAATGATCCCCACTGTTGTTTGTAGGCACCGACCTAAATGACAGACCAATCCCCTATACTATTTGTAGTAACCGACCTATTGGAGACACCGATCGCATCTGTTGTGTCTAGGCACCGACCTAAAAGAGACAATGATCCCCTCTGCTTTTTGTAGGCACTGACCTACAAAAGACATTGATCCCCTCTATTGTTTTTTTCTTCACCAAATCTGCTATGTACTCTCTACTTTTTCTTTCATGAGATATTTTTAACAATGGATACTTCTTTCGCCAGATCATCTTGACACTCACTCCTTCTTATTTCAGTCTACATTCACTAGATATTCTTGTTTCTCCTTCTATTTATGCCTCAGATCTTCCTTTACAAGTTTTTTTCCTAGAACACCACATTTCTCACTCCTTTTTCTTTCACTAGATCTACAATGAGCACACTTATATTTAATCATTGCTCCTTGAATGATATTCAATATTCACTCTTCAAATGATATGCATAAGAATATTACATTTTCACCCACACACACATTTTTTCTCATAACCCTCTTCTCCATTTATACTTTACCATTAACTTTACATGAAAATTCATGTTCATTTTAAAAGACACAACTTTTATTAAATAAGAATTAATTTTCCCCTTTTTTTATTTTTAATTCACTTTTTAAAATACCATGGGTTTTAAATCCGTGTGAAAATACCATGTGCAATTTCAATTTTACCTTTTTTAATCCATTTTCATGTTTACTCCACTTTTACGTAAACTCCACTTTCACTTTTACCTTTTTTTTTTAAATCCACTTTCATGTTTACTCCACTTTTATGTAAACTACACTTCCACTTAAATTTTCCACTTTTGTATTTATTAAAGTCACACTTATATTTGAATACTTACTTACCTTTGAAATAAATGACAATAATTTATTCAAAAATATCCTCCTTTGTCATTGATGGCAACTTTGTACTTAAAAACTCATCATCCTGCAGAAATAGAAATAATTTTCCCTTGTATATAACTCTTCCTATCTATAACTATCCTCCCTCTGTATGCAACTCTCCCCTTGTATGTAACTCTCCCCCTGTTTTACATTCTCCCCCTTTGAATTCAATGGAAAAGGTATTCTCCCCCTGAGTTGTGCTTCTTTACTGATGAGATGAGAGAGATATCACTCCCAACTTTTGTCTGAGATATTCAAATGTTTTTCTAGGAAGGGTTTTGGTAAAAATATATGCAACCTGATCCTTGGTGGAAATGTGTTCCATCTTGAAACTTTTTTTAGCTACCCATTCTCTTAGGAACTGGTACTTGATGGGAATATGTTTCATCTTTGAGTGCATAACATGATACTTTGAAAAGCCTGCACGGGTCTAGATGGATTGGCAAGTGTCGTGTAAATGGAAGGAAATTTGTAAAATGAAGTCCCATGTTCGATTCTCATACGGATTTACTCGTGCGCCATTCTTGCGGGCTAGGTGGTTGCACCTGGGGTTATAGTGGTAGCCGACGGGGATCGACCCCATGTCACGTGAGTACGAGAACCGCCAGTTGTTGATTCCCCCAGTANAAAAAAAAAAAAAAAAAAAAAAACATGATACTTTGAAATGTTTATTGCACTTGTGTTGTCACAAATTATTGAGATTGGATGATCATATTCTACCTTGACATCTTGTAGTGTTTTCTTCATCCAAAGAACTTGTGTGCAACTTGTTTCTACTAGAATATACTCGACTTTTGTTGTGGATAGAGAGACTTAACATTGTTTCTTCCTCAACCAAGACACTAAAATTTTTCCCAAAAATAATGTTCCTCCACTTGTACTTTTTCTATCATCAAAACTGCCTTCCCAATCTGCATCTGTGTATGTTGTTTGAGTAAAATATTCACCTCTTGATTACCATAATATGAAGTCCAAGATTCCCTTTAGATATTTCAATATCCTCTTTACTCTTTCACATGAGTTTATTTTAGTGCATCTTGAAATCGTGCAACCAATCCTACTACTTTCATAATGTCTAGCATTGGTTATATCACATATAGTAGGATTCCAATCATTGACCTATACGATGTTTTATTTTCTTCCGGAGATTCAACATTTTTTCTCAATTTACAACCTCTGACCATAGGTGCGCTGACTAGTGTACAATATTACATTCTAATTTTCTTCAACATTTCCTTGACATAATTGGTTTTTGAAATGAATATGCCTTTGTTAAATTGAGAAATTTGTAATCCAGGAAAGAATGATAGGTCACTGAGCATAGACATCTCAAATTCCTTTTTCATTTCTATTGCAAATTATTGACACATTTCTTTCATACTTCCTCCAAAAGTAATATCATCTACATAAACCACAAAAATAAATTAATTTTCTATTATTGTCTTGATGTAGAGATTATTGTCAACAGTTCCTCTTTTAAAGCCTTGTTGTTGTAGATATTTATCAAGTATTGAATACCAAGATCTGGGAGCTTGTTTTATCCCATAAAATGTTTTATTCAATTTGCACACGTAATCCTTATTTTCAGATAATAAGAATCCTTCTAGTTGTTCAACTGTATACTTCTTCCTCTAAATTACCATTGAGAAAAAAAGACTTGACATCCATTTGATAGACTTTGAAGTTCTTGAAACATGAAAATGCTAAAAACATTATGATAGCTTCTAGCCTAGAAATGGGAGAAAAGTTTTCTTCGAAATGAATACCTTCAACTTGAGCATATCCTTTACAAACTGATCTTTCTTTATTTCTCATTACTTTCCCACCTTCATTCAATTTATTCCTAAAAACCCACTTGGTGCCAGTTACAATTTTATCTGTAGGCCTTGGAACAAGTTCCCATGTTTCATTCTTCTTAATTTGATTAAACTCTTCTTCCATAGAATCAATCCAATTTTTTTCTTTGCTAGCTTCTGTAAAATTCTAGTCTCTATTTTAGATAACAAGGAGAAATTTACATATTCTACTGCACTATATAGTCTTTTTCTAGTTTGAACTTATGTATCTTTATCACCAAGAGATAGATTTTCTAATTGATTCTTTCAGAAAAATATATATGGTTTCATTGTATCTTGGTGTACTGTTTCTTCTTCTTCATTTCCGTCTCCTTCTTTTTCTTCTTTGTAGCCTTACTCATCTTCTTTAACGTTTACTTGTGTTTTCACCTTCTGGTGCCCTGCTTCATCAACTTTTACATTGGCACTCTCTACGATTTTGTGTAATGTTGTATTGTAACATATGTAAGATTTTCTTCTTGCCTAATAACCAATAAATATACCTTCATCATCTTTTGAGTCAAATTTTCTCAGATCCTCATCATCTCTCTTTTTGTAGCACTTGCTTCCGAAAAATTTGAAGTATTTAACTATTGTTGGTCTACCTTTCCATAATTCATAGGGTGTTTTTTTGTTGTTGACTCTGATTTTTCCTCTATTCATAATGTAAAGTGTGGTGTTGAATTATTCTCTCCAAAAACTTGATGTTAGCTTAGATTCATTCAACATGTTTCTTGACATCTCCTGTACACTTCAATTTTTTCTTTCTACCATTCCATTTTTTTGTGGAGTTCTTGCGGTTGCGAAATGTCTTCTTATCCCATGAGTCTCACAAAATTATTCGAATTCATTTGAGATAAAATCAACTCTATTTGATCTCAAACACTTGATTTTCAAATCAGTTTCATTTTCAACCAAGGTTTTGAATGCTTTGAACTTCTCAAAAAAATCATTTTTTTCTTTTAGGAACATAACCCATGTCATTCTAGAATAATCATTAATGAGAAACATGAAATAATTTTCAACTTGTAGACTTTGTGTTTTTGTAGGACCACAAAGATATGTATGAACAACTTCCAATGGATTCGGTGTTAAGTACTCCTTCGATTTAAATATTTTTCTTATACCTTTTCCATGCTAAAATTACTTGGAGAGAGTGTTTGAAGGTTCAACAATCTTTGGCATGTCTCTTAGTGCTTGTTTAGTGCCAATTTTTACTAGATTATCAAAGTACATATGACTCATTCTTTTATGCCATAACTAACTTTCATCTGTTTGTCCAATATAACAATTTTCTCCTTGGATCTCATTGAGGATATATGCATTATTTGATGTTCTATATGCACTTTCCACTAATCTTCCAGAGCCTTCCTTCCTTATTTCATAGCCTTGAGAATTAAATGTGAGATTGTGTCCTTGGTCATACATTTGACTAACACTGAGAAAATTATGTTTCATACCATCAACATATAAGAAATTTTATGTTTTAGTCTTTGCATTATTTAGTATCTTTCCATGCTATCCTTGCAGCGGCATCGCTTCCAAATGTCACACCTCCTTTGTTAACTTCTTTCAAAGTGAGAAAATTTCCTTTGTTTTGAGCATGAATGGAAGTTTGCACAAGCATAGATTCCTCCTTCTATTGCATCTCTTGTTCTTTCTTCCTCTTCTAAACCCCTATGAGTTCTTTATTTTGTTTGACAAGGGTATCCACATCCTTTTTTTTTATAGGAGTTTCCACAAGGTCACTTCTACAAAAATGTGCTTTGTGCCCATAGTTTTTGCATTTATAGTATACAACATTGTAATCAAATAAAGGGGAAAAAAATATAGCTTCTATTTGAGAATTCATAAGCATTCCTGTATTTGTTCCATACATAATTATTTCTTGTGTGTGTTCTACAATCTATTGCTTTATGACCAAAATTATTACAGTAAAATTAATAGCCAAAGAAAGAATTTTGGTACCAATTCATGGGAGGTCACCTTGGTGGGAAATATCTTTTGATTATTTCCTTTTTTTTCCTTAGTAGAAATGCCAACTTTATGGAGAAAATTATTTTATTTATTCTTGGTGTGTTCATCACTGATGGAACTTTTGAGTACATCAGCATAGATTTTAGATTTTTCTTCAATTACTTTCTTTGATGGCCTTGCATCTTCTGGATCTTCTTTGGTGGTCATCTGACTCTTATCATAATCAAGACCCGTCTTAATAAATGGTGACTTTGGAAATTGATGATATGATCTAATGTTTTGGAACTCTTTTCAAACTTCAAGCGTATGTTCAACTAAGCAATTGAATTTTCCAAATCCTTTCTTAAGGAAACAAGTTCAACTTCTAGCTTCTCGCAATTTTCTTCTTTTTCCTTCAGTTGAATTCTCACAACTTCTTCTATCTGTATTTCCTCTTCTAATTGAACTTTTAGGATTCTAATAATATTTTTTATTCTTTAAGGATTTGTGACATTTTGGATTTTGAATCATGATCCTCTTCTTCATATTTCTTCAGCTGCTCTTGTTTCAAATTCTTTTTCTTCAACTTATTTATTTCTCTTAAGGTACATATGATTTCTTCTTTAATATCCACTTCTCCATTTGTTTCAGTGTTTTCCTCTTCTTTTAAATGCATCATTTATTTTTCTTCATCAATCTTAGTTTCGATTTTCATAAAGAGAGTTCCTTATCTATCACTACCGAAACTTCTTTCATTGATTTCTTCAGATGAGTCACTGACCCCTTTTGACTACAACCTCTTATTCTTCTTATAAGAGTTATTCTTCTTTCCATGTTTGTCCTATTTGTGGCTATTTTTTGGTTCATGATGTTTTCTCTTTACGTTATAGTCTTCTTCATTATCACTACTTTCATTTTTCTCATATGGACACTTAGCAACAAAATGTCCTACTTTTCCACAGTTAAAGCATTTAAAGGGAAACTTATCTTTGTATTTTCAGATCCCTTTTTGAGTTTTCTCACAAAATTTGCTTCCTCTACATCTGATTCACAACTAGAACAATCACTTGGTTTGTGCTCTTTGATGTTCATCATCTTTGAGTCTTTGAAAACAACTTCCCTTTTTGACAATTTTTCCTTTTCATTCCTCATTTCATATGCAGTGAATATCCCATGCAATTCATCCATTGTTAATTTATCAATATCCTTTATTTCCTCAATGGAAGAAACTTTGGCATAAAATATTAAGGATAGTTACCTTAACACATTTTGTACAATCATCAATTCTTCAATCATTTCACCAAGTCCTCCGATGTTGTTGACAATTTCGTCCACATGGAGGAGACAGGCTGCAACATTTTCTTCATATTTCATCTTGATACTCTCAAACATTCTTCTATGAGTTTGGAGCTTCGACTTCTTCACCTTGACATAGCCTTCATGGATGTTTAGAAATATGTCCCAAATCTATTTCATTGATTTGCAATGCATTACTTTGACAAACTTTGATTGTGAAAATCCACACAAGATAGCGTTCATGTATTTTGCATTATTTTCAATGGCATTTTCCCCTGTTGTATATGTTGGTAGAGTTGTTGGGGATGTATAACCAATTACGATCAATTTATAAATATAAAAACCAAGGGCCGTTAGATATGTTCACATCCTTATACTCCAGAAGGAATAGTTTGTTTCGTTAAACAATAGAGCCTTGTTTGTAGAGAAACCTTCCTGGCCTGCCATGTTTTCTCCCAAGGTCTACCTTCCAATGGTTTGACTATTTCTGAAGGAACCGAATTTGATACCAATTGTTGAGCACACACTTATACTTAGAGGGGGGAGGTGAATTAATATAAGGTTATGTTTTTATTTTTAACATTTATAAACCATAATGAAGCAATCATATAAATGTAAGAAGACACAATATTTAACATGGAAACCCTTTTAGGAGAAAACCATAAAAACTTATTTTTATAAATTTTTATGCACCAGCCTACTAGAAACACCAATCCTCATTGTTGTTTGTAGGCACCGACCTACGGGAGACACCAATCCACTCTGTTTTTTGTAGGAACTGACCTAATAGAGACATTGATTCTCTCTATTGTTTGTAGAAACTAACCTATAAGAGACACCAATACCTTTTCTCATTTGTAGGCACCAACCTATAGGAGACACCAATCACCTATGTTGTTTATGTCTTCACCAAATCTTTTTTACGATCGCTACTTCTACTTTCACCAGATCTTCTTTGCACTTTCTAATTTTTCTTTCTCTAGATCATATCGACACTCACTCCTTCTCCCTTCACTCTTCCTTCACCAAATATTATTTCCTCTTCTTCTACTTATGCCTCAGATCTACCTTTACAATTTTTGATTGCTAGAATGTCATATCTCTCACTCCTTTTTCTTTCATCGGATCTGGACTGCGCTCACTTATATTTAATCATCTCTCCTTGAATGATATTCAATCGTCACTCTTCAAATGATATGCATAAGAATATTACATTTTCACCCAAAAAAACATTTTTTATCATAACCTCATTCTCCATTTATACTTTATCATAAGCTTTACATGAAAATTCATGTTCATTTGAAAAGAAACGACTTTTATTAAATAATAATTAATTTTCTCCCTTTTTTATTTTTATTTCACTTTTTAACATATCATGGGTAAAATACCACCATGGGTTTTAAATCCATGTGAAAATACCATGTGCACTTTCACTTTTATTTTTTTTAATACATTTTCATATTTAATCCACTTTTACATGAACTCCACTTTCACTTTTACCTTTTTTTTTAATCCACTTTCACATTTACTACACTTTCACGTAAACTCCACTTACACTAACATTTCCACTTTTGTATTTATTAAAGTCACATTTATATTTGAATACTTACTTACCTTTGACATCAATGACAATAATGTATTCAACACTACTTCCATAACTACTACCGGATATCTTATATGTTGTTGGAACCATGGTGGTGATACATGTGGGCCTAAAAAAAATGCAAAATTACTTCATATTGAATCCTTCATAATTCTGTTCTTGAATCAACAATGTATGGAAATTCACTAGAAAGCAATATGGATTCTACAAAATTCCATCCACAAGATGAAGAGAAATTAATAATCATATAGACAAATTTTGTAAGACCTATCAATCCTTTCAAATCCCTATCAATATGAGTGACATATCCATCCTATCACATGAAATGAAAAATTACTAACACCTCTAATATGTAAATTCATGCATCTATACTCATTCTTAAGCCATATTAATCTATGAGACACAAAAATATGAATATTAATGCATGATGTCGCAAGGGTGGAAATAATGCATGGAATTAATTAAAAAGGCACAAAGAGAATGTTAAAATTGTCATACTTAAGGAAGAAAAATGAAATGGATGATAAAAATAGGGTAATTACCAAGATCGTCACCCGTCATCCAAACCCAGTTCAATGTGGGCCCAAAGAAACATAACTTACTTGCACAAGGTTATCTTTCCAAAGAACGTCATAATATTTTATCAAAACATGAATTGAAATGCATTATAACTTTTCATATATCATTAAAGGAAATAACTCAATGAATAATTAAGGTAATAATGATCCCATAAAATCATCTCCAATCCAAGATTCATATGTTCATCATAAACTAATAGATAAGGTCCTCAAATGAAGTATAAAAAAACAACAATAAGCACTAGAATGGGTTGTTACATCTTCTTATTCACCCTCTACTTCTTCCTATATTTATTGTTATTTCTACTCACCTTTCCTTTTCTCCCACCCACCTCTTTTTATTTTTCTTCCCCGCTCTCCCATTTTTCCTCTTCCTCTCCCTCCTCTTCCTCCTCCTCCCTCTTCCTTCTAGTCCTGCTCCTCTTCTTCCTTTTTTTCTTCTCCCTCTCTCTCTCTTCCTCCTATTCCCCATATTTGTTTTTCTATTTCTATCCTCCTTCTCCCCTTATTCTCTTCCTCTTCCTTCCCCCTCCCCTATTCCTACCTACTTCATGACCCAAAATTTACCTCATTTTCTTCCTCCATTCCCCTTAGTATACCTAGGTATAAAGGTTAATACACTTGGATTGTAAGCATATAGGATATTGACATTGAGTTTTACTGCATCGATTTGCATTAAATTGGTCCTCATAGAAATCTTAATAATTGTTATTAAGGAATAAGTAGAAAAACACCATGACAGTGTACCAAAAATATTTTGTGTATTGCATTCTCTCCCACTCCCCCTCCATATCAAACTCTCTTACTCCTATCATACCCCTTGATTTTCCTCCTTCCCTTCCTTTGTGTTCCCATACTTCATTCCCTTGATCCACCTTATTATATTCCCTATGTCATCTTGGTTTACCTAGGTATAAAATCTCACAAGACACTCGTATTTTGAGAGGAAAGGAGATGGGAAATATCACCTTCACTCACCCCTCTTTGACACCTCAATAACTTGGCATGTTAATTGAAAAAGAGTTCAATATGTAGAACCTGATGTGAAGAGTCATAAAGTAAATATCAAGGGAATGAATGATCCTAATAAGTCGGTGGAATATCAACATAGAAACACTAGGAAACAAGTGTATATCATCCCAAATAATAAGGATGTATACAAGTAAGAAGGGGAAAATGATCCAGATTATTTTGAGAATGACATGAAGACATAAATATGGCAAAGATATAGCAAGGAAATACACAGAGATATTTCAAGAAACAAAAAAATATAGTGAAACCGAAATTCTATTAATAAATAAGAGAGAAAAACATTGTAGAAACACAAACTAGAAGAATGGGGTAGCTTATCTCTGAAAAGAAAGAGATGTTGGCTACGCTTCATTCTCAACAAGATTTACATCACACTCCATTGCATTCTTAAAATGCCTCCTTAACCTCAATTATATATCAGAGTGTGAGAGGAGAACAACTACCATAATGCATGAGGGATAAATTAATCTAAGTTTATAAAATTCTATAGGCATGTAAGTCAATAGAACTTCTCGGGTGGTCACCCATCCCAATACTACTCTATCCTGAGTGCTCTTAACTATGGAGTTCCAATGGGATCTGGTGCATTAATTCTTTGTTGAAGGAACATACATAGAATCACTGGGAAATCATTACATGATGTCTATAATTAACAAATGAATATGGTATTGCATTCCTTTCCCCATAAAAAGGATGAATATCATGGTTTATCAAAACCATAAGCTCGAAATGTCGATTCAGTGGAAAAGGTGGTTAGAAAATGAGATCCACCTAGATTATTCCTCCCCCCTTAGAAAGAAACGGTCCCCATTACATCAAGTTCCCTTGAGATATGGAGAATCTGAACCTTAGTGAGTCCCTTTCCTTGTTGAAGTATATGTCCTACTTGTAATTTTCCCATGGAAGGATTTCATTAGCCTGTTGGAGGTTTTGGATCCATTCAACAGATCTAGATGCATGACCTTCCTTGATCCAAGTGTGGGAGGACTTTGTCGGTGAAGATGAAAAAAGAAGACTTATATCAATGGGGGATAATGGTTGGAAACCCAAGCACACTAGAAATGGGTCGTGGACAATAGAGTTATGTTGAACATGTGGAAGAATCTCATTCTCTTTGTGCTCCTCTACAATCTCATTGACTTGCTTCTGTTGGATATAAACATATTGGGTTGAGGCTGTAGTAGTCGCAGTGACCTCATGTTCCCCATCTGACTAGATCATGAAGAGGGAAAACTTTGAGGTTTGAGAGATTACTTTGTGGCATTGTTTTTTCGAGATTAATGAAGTGGCAATAGTCGAAGCTACCTATTGTAACCTGTAGAGCTAACCTTATAGAGTAATAATGAAATTGTGGGGCCAAGACTCATAGATAGCATGATGTTTTCACATATATGGTTTTCCTAAAAGAACATCATATAATTCAAGTGGGGAAACATCACACACTACCTCATCCTTGAAGGTATTGATTCCATAGGAAAAGTGACACTACTGGCTGACATAGATGTCATATCCTTGGCTCAACCATCTGATGGTGTATGGTTGGGGGTTTGGTATTGTTGGAAAATTCAATCTCTTGACAACCTTGGCTAAGATCAAGTTCTTCTGAATCCTACTGTCGATAATGAAATGCAGTGGGGTCCACTTTACCCACATCTAAGAGTGGAAGAGGTGCTCCCCCTCCTAAAGCTCCTTTGGTTCTTTTGGTTGTATTGTTGTGGAGATGATGGTAGAAATGGGTTCTACATCGATGATTTGTTTCCTTTTATTGTGCTTTGAATAAGATTCCATGTCAGGTTCTAATTATTTTTCTTTGATCTCAACTACCAATGACTATTTTGAGTGACATTCATCTGTGTTGTACCAGGGATTGTTGTGGAACTCACACAACTTTTTAGAGTCTTTATTATACTTCTTGTTACCCTTCTTTACCTGCATCTTGGACTAGGTCTCTTCAGGTTGGTCTTCCTTTCTCCATCCTTCATTCTATAAGTTAGGGTTTCCTTTTCCACGATTCTGTTGTGGAGTATTTTCAAACCCGAACCTCCTCTTACTCTACTACTTGAATTTTTGCTAAAATTTTACTGCATATCGATAAGGAACACCTAGTGAGGATATTTCCAATAAATACATATTTTTTTTTATGTACCTATGTATACCACTACAATACTTTAAAACCATGTGTTGCTCAGATTCGTTGATACCCAACTTTGAGCGTAAGGTATGAAATATGTTAGTGTACTCCGGCACCGTCTGATCTCTTTTCTAATGCAAAATCGCCCATTTCATGTATTGTCCATCATAGTTTCCGACAAGGTAGAACTCCTCCTTTAGGGAATATACAAAGGCCACCTAAGTGGGTTCTCTTATGAACGGTGTAGATTCATCTGTGATGTACCGCTCTAATTAACTTTCCCACCAAGATCTAACATGAGGAAGGGATTTAAGGAGCATGAAGGTGATATTTTCATTATTGGAAAATTTTTGGACAAAGTAATAACCTTCTAGCAAATTCAACCATTAGTCTAGAGTATCTGCATATATTTGTCTTTTAAATGAGGGGATATCAAAATTTACTTGTACCTTGAAGGGTGTTTCACTTGCAAAATGGTTTCTTGTCAAAGATGCCTCAACTTCCACCATCATTAGGCTTCAAAGAATCTGAGCAAAGTTTTCCATCATCTCATTCCTTTGTTTCACAAGGGCTTCCTCGAGCAACTTCTTGAAAGAATATCCTTCTCTTTCATCACTCTTTTCTTCTTCCATGGGAGGTCACTTGGGCTAGTGAGAGTGGTTGTCCTCAAGCGAAACTAGCTTGATACCCAAATCTTTATACCCTAACCTCATCAAGGACATGCTTTGAGAAATGACAAGGATAAGCCTGCTTTGATACCACTGATCCATATTATTTTGAGAATGACATGAAGAAATAAATATGGCAGAGGTATAACAAGGAAATACACAAAGATATTGCAAGAAACACAAAAATATAGTGAAACCCAACTTCTATTAATGAATAAGAGAGAAAAGCATTCTAGAACACAAACTCGTAAAATGGGGTAACTTATCTATGAAAAGAAAGAGATGTTGGATACGCTTCATTCACAACAAGCTTTACATCACACTCCATTGCATGCTTAAAGGGCCTCCTTCACCTCAATTATATATGAGAGAGTGAGAGGAGAACAATTCCCATGATTTATGTGCGATAAATTAATCTAATTTTATAAAATGTCATAGGCATGTAAAAAAATAGGAATTCCCGAGCAGTCACCCATCCCAGTACTAATATATCCCAAGTGAGATTAACTATGGATTTATAATGGGATCTGGTTCATTAACGCTATGTTGAATGATAGTACATAAGACCACTAGGAAATAATTACATGATATCTGTAATTAACAAATGAATATGGTATTACATTTCATTTCCCATCAAAAGGGTGAATATCATGGTTTATCAAAACCATAGGCTCGAAATGTTGAATCAATGGAAAAGGTGGTTGGCCACCAAGATCCACCTGGATCAGACAAGAAGGATGGGGATAAGAAATAACGGGGGGAAAGAAGGAAGGTTATGGTGGTGGGGATAACAAATGTGTTGGTGAAGCAAAGACAGATGGTGGATAGAATAAAAAGGGAGGATACAATGAAGGGTGGTGATGAATCCAAAGGAAGTGGTGAAGAGAAGAAGGCTTCAAGTGATATAAATTAATGACCTATTCCTAGATATGTCATTGAGAATATTCATCCCTTCCAATTCTTTAGTGATGAAAACCAAATTCCTACTCTATAATGTAACCCTCTTAGAGCACTATTCTTATATATGTGTTGTGAGAAGGTCTAGATCCTTGGGGAACTTAAAGGTTGTTATTTAAGAATATGAAGGTTTGATTATGCTTGTTGAAATAAACTAAATACAACAAGGGTAAATATTTATGCATGAATCTTGGATAGGAGGTGTCACAACACCAAGTACTTAAGATATCGAATGTTGATTGTTTTTCTTCTTCCCATAAAACGAATGTCTACAACCATAGAAACCACGTGAAGCCAAAATTCAAGACATCCCACCATATTTGCAAAGGGTTAAAATATAACAAGAATATTGATATACATATATATTATATTTGTATAGAATCAACCTAAATTAGGGATAGAACAAGAATTTCCAAAATGTGAGATACATATATTGGTTTATTTATAACATATATTTTATTATCCATTCCACCTTAATGGATTGGATATATTATATTAGGGGTTATTACATGCATTTCAATGAAAATGGTTATACTACTAATCAATGAAACAAAAAAACAGTGACAATCCATGTTACAAAGTACTTAGTTGTGATACCTCCTATCTTACATTCATGCACAAGAGATTTTCCCTATCATATAATTAATTGAGTTCAACGGGCTTTATGACAGCTTCATATTCTCAAGTCACAACCTTTCCATTCCCAAAGGATTCAATCCCTCCCACAACACATATCTAAGAGAAACACTCTAATAGGGTTACATTATAGAAAAATATTTTGGGTTTCATCACTAAAGATATGGAAGGGATGAACATTCTCAATGACATATTTAGGAATAGGGTATTTATATTTATTTCTTRAATCCTTCTTGTATTAACCATCAATTTTGGGTTCAGCACCACCCTTCATTGCAACCTCCTTTTTTCTCTCTCTACCATCCTTCTTCTTCCCACTTCTTTCTTTCCCCCATTCTTCTACTCCCCTTCATAATTGTCTCTRTGCTTTTTATGTGGGATGATCTCCATATGTTTCCTAGTATTTCTATGGATATATTCCACTATATTATTGAGATTCATTGTTCCATTGATAGTGACATCATGATTCTCACACTAGTTCTTCAGACTACTCTCATGTAATCGATGTGCCATTGAGGTATTGAGGTTGGTTTCCCCATCTCCTTTCAAGTCCCAAATCAAGTTTCTAAGAAATTATATCAAGGTGGACTAGGGGGGAAGGGTGAGGTAAATCAGGTGTATTAGGGGACATGAAATAGGGGAGAAAGAAGGATGAAGAGGATTAAAATAAAGGTGTGTATGAGAAACATGAAAGAAAGGAACAAGGAGTGGGAGAGAATATAATTCAAAACCTTGGTTGGATGAACTATCACGATGGGATTTCTATATATTCATTGATAACATATTTTAAGCTCATTATCAACACCAATTTCATGCAAATATATGTAATACAACTTAACCCTAATTATCTCCCACATATAATGAAATTGTCCATGAAAATAAATATAATGACGTTGGATAAACTTTCAATGTTTTTGGCCTTTTTCCAATTTTCCTCGGTGATGCAATTTTCTTGAAATTAATTGTTAAGTCCATCAAAATTGAAGATTATGATTATGTATTGGTATTCAATAACTTGGAAAATTCCTATTACACTCGAATTGTGCAATACATGCATCTCATATTTACAATTTCATTAAGATTTTTTTTTGCTAGTTTTTTTTCCAAAATTATAGGTTTTCCTCCCATTGTTTTGTTTTGGCTACATGGAAAAGGCTAAAATAATTGATCTTTTATACCATTCTAAATATAACTTCCGTATTTGATTTTCAATTAATTTATATACCATCACATTCCCTTCTAAAAAATGAACGTTGTACTACTATACTATCATTCTCATCTCATCCATATATCCATACTTCACCTACCATTATAGCATGGACTATATGCTTCTCTCTTCCCTCATTAACATATCATTCCATGTTTTCCCTATGAATATTTGATCACTCGATGTATAATCTCCTATATATCTTCACTTTTTTAATTATTTCATAATCTAAATGTCCCCACATTTATCTGGGCCTTTTTTCTCATAATACAAGTGTCTTAGTGTTTATACTTGGTAAACGAGGATATCCTACTCCAAATGCATATGGGTACCTATATACCCAATTCATTTTATCATAGAGGACTTGTTGGAACCTTATAAAGAAGTTTTCAAAAATGAAGAAGTATTTATCAATTGCAAGAATGCAAAATATTAGTGATATCCAAGTATACACATCTATCAAATATGTCGGAAATGTTGGAAGGAGAGTAGGACACAATGGTGTTGATTATGGACTTTGTTTAACATATAAAGTTACAATTATCATGGTTCCAGGTTGATTGGAAGAAGTTAAAATTTCTCATGAAATTTTCCTTTCTATGTATATCCAATGATAGATTCATGACATTATTTTGGTCACTAATCTCCAACTAGGATCAAATAAAGCTTAATGAAAAAAATATTACAAGTTTCAGAACAACAAAGGCATGCCATGAGTTCTTTGTATTCATTGTAATGGATCATGAACACAATGTTGATTGACACCAAGTTTTTAACTATGATTATGGTGATCAAGGCGAGGAACAAACTATTAATCAAGGGTTTCTAAATAAGTTAGCATGGATTCAAGGTACATCTAGAACTAGAAAAGGATTTCAATAGAGATGTTTATTCTCAAGGCACCATATTGTGTATACATTCATATTTAAGAATTTAATTAATTGTTTAATCTCGTATTAAGATGCTATATTTTAAGTCCCTGAGGTGTAGGATAGTTGGTGACGGAGTGTACTGTTAAGGCACTTTGTGATGTTAAAATCATCGGTTCAAAACCTTCGGGGACAAAAAATCCAGCCATGTTAAAAGTTGGTGTGGCTCAGGCCAGGTGCGATCCCTGGGTGATTTTGACAGCTTAGATGCCCCTGAGCCGCGGTTTCTTAGCCACAGGTTAGTCCCACATGTCACGGACAAACTAACAAAAAAATATGCTATATTTTAGTATATTATGAATATAGTTTATTCCTTAATTTTTTTGCACTGACATTGTTATCCTACCATTTTCATACATATATAGATATGGATTTTAGAAAACAAGGATTCAGAGATGATGCTAAATGTAAGATTAGCATAGGACGAATGCTCACAAAAGGGAAGAAAAAATCAGAAGAAGGCCCTTCGAAAGTGAGTTGTAAATACATACTTTATGAAATGCATATAATATTATTAATATATGAAGATTTTTATTTAGAATTCTAATCATTTAGAACAAATTTCTATGTTTTTCAAAAATGTTTAAAGAAAAAAAATGGACAATTTATTAAGTATTAACATAATAAGATGAATTATTTGTGATTTGTAAACTACCGTGGATATTCCAATGGACAATTTGTCACAAAAAATATAATAAAATACTAAAATATTTACTGTGAAGGTTAATTTCCTTTAGATCTCAGATTCATTAATTAATGGTTTTCTTTTTCTTCTTAAATGTATGGAATAGATGAAATGTCAAAAATAGAACATAAATAAATACTCACACACCATCCACAAATAAACACAATATATAACCTGAGAAACCCAATACAAGAGAAAACCCAACTAGAAGGTGAGGTCACTCTGCTCTCTTTTCCTCAAATGCAATGAAAAAGAAAGAAGCACTCTCTATGGAGTTTCCTTTGACATTGTAGCCTATATGGATGCTACAAAATCTCTCCTCCTCTGTTATGCTCTCAAAGTATCACTCCTAGGTGTTCTTCTGAATTGTGGAACAAATACAATGCTAAAGAATAGAACCGCTTCTCCTCCTAGATGTTCGGTATTTAATGTAGCTCAATATCGATCTAGGGGTAGGTTTTTTATTTCCTCAACCCTCAATTGTGACGAGTTTTTGGAACTTCTAGAATATTCTTGAAATTCCTCACATGGCTATCCCCATATGCATGAGTAACAGGGGTTGTGTAATGATCCCAAGCTAAATTCTTTCTTGGAATCACTAACTACTACTAATTTATTGAGTTAATAAGTGCATACAAGATTCATCAACACATTGAGATCACAATATATTCAAGATGTAGAAGCACAAGCAAAGATCTGACCTTTTTATTATGATCAATGTAAGATCAATACAATAGATGGCCGATCTGGCATAAACCTCAGATGGTCGTACAAGCAATAGATATGAGCTTCTACAAAATGCTCCCGCTAATACAAAATAATGCCTCCAAAGGCTCAATAAGAAATGAAGATCAATACAAGCAGATCTGAATGCCAAACTCTCTAGCTGAAGAATGCCACGCTCCAATAGAAGGCTGAAACCCTCAATAACTCAGCCCTACTGCCAAAAGTGTCCAATCACCCTAAGAAATATGCCAATTGATAGATCGGTTGATGGTAAGAATAACCCAGGTGCCTGAATCTCCAAGATCCCTCTCAATCTCCGTAGATCTGAATTTCCCACTGAATGGGGTGCCCCACTAGATAACTGAAACCCTAGCTAGTTCGGCCCTGATGAAGGTGGCCTCCAAATGCTCTGAAACTCTCCAAGAATATAGATCGGGCGATGGTAAGAATAACCCAGGTGACTGAATCTCCAAGCTCTCTCTCAATCTCCGTAGATCTAAATTTCCCACTGAATGGGGTGCCCCACTGGGTGACTGGAACCCTAGTTGGTTCAACCCTGATGAAGGAGGCCTCCAAATCCTCTAAAACTCTCCAAGAATATAGATCGGGCTATGAGAATCCCGTGGGAGAAGTTTCGGACTCAGATCTCAAGCAGATCTCCCTAGATATGAGTTTTACTGAATTACAGGACATCCCCTATGGCTCCAAGACATCCCAATCTGCAGACAACTGTAGAATGATGATAACCCTCCAAAAAATCCTTCAAATTGATGGTCCTACCCCTGCAAATAAAACCCAACTGTCGGAATGGCCCTAGGCCCTCAGGATAAGCTGGATCGAACCTCCCTTGATAAACTGGCCCTGAGACTAGAATGGTGTGGAGGAGTCTTTCATCCCTGAGACCAAGTTGTGGAACAAGGTGAGTGGATATTTCACCACTGAGTTGCTCCCAAGGGTTTGTACAGCAAAACCCCCAAACTGTCTGCTCAAGAGCAATAGCAAATGCTAATCCAAAACCAGAATGCGTAATAGGTGCACCCTAGCCTCTTACTTATACTTTTTCTTCTAATTCTTTGTTGAGTTAGGTTAACTCCCAGGGTTAATCTTCTATTCTTCTGTTGAGTTATCTTTTACTCCTTTCCTTTTCCTTTCTTAAGTCAACTTAAAAATATAACTTTTAACTTCTTGACTTTCTCCCCCCTTCAGTGTGAGACTATGACCTAGTGGGGGTCCCCAGGCCACTAAGTCTCCTCATTACCTCTCTAAGAGGTGGGGGACATTACAGTCTCCCCTGCTTGAAATTGCTTGTCCTCAAGCAATTCCAAGCCTGCTTCTCTAACCACGTGCTCCTGCTCCCAAGTGGCATCTTCAATGGGTAAATCCTTCCACCTGATCAGATACTCCTTGATGCTTTGGTTTCGAAGCCTCTTCTCTCGAACTTCTAACACCTCCTCTAGAATCAAAACAAGTTGTCCCTCCTCATCCATGGGAGGTAATGCCTCAATAGGCCTGACATGTTGACCAAGGGATTTCTTAAGGCACGAGACATGGAAGACGTTGTGAATTTTGCTACCCTGTGGAAGCTCCAGCTCATAAGCTACTGCCCCTATCCTTTTGCTGACTCTGTAAGGTCCAAAGAAACGTGGCTACAGTTTCTCTGCTCCACTTCTTTTAATGGAGGCCTGACTGTATGGTTGCAACCTCA
>JASDQU010750254.1:70443-88649 GCA_032191745.1 Picea mariana
GAGGGGGGTGGTACAGAAGGCATACTAGTCTGCAGGGGGGATGGTGGGGACCAGAAGTGGAGGATGGGGATTTCGTCAGGGTGCCTGTTGAGGTGATCCTCAGCTCGGAGCTGGGGTGGGATGAATTCCAAGATGTTGCAGTAGCATAATTGCCATCGGTGCTACCACAGGAGGGAGAGGCCTTTGAAGAGTCTCTTGTTCCTTTCTTTCGAAGTTTGCCAAAGAATGAAGCCTGGTAAAAGCTGCCAGACACGATTAAGGAGGGGTGAACGGAAAGCTTGGTCCCGCCAGTTGGCAATGGTCTCTAGAATGTTGTCCCTACGACGGTCAGAATTCCGCATAACAATCGCCATCTGATCCTATATCTGGGAGGTGTAATGGCAGGAGTTGAGGATATGTTCCATCGTTTCCTCTGCCTCGCCACAAAGTGAGCACATAGAAGGCCCCACGAATCCCCTTTTCGTTAGGTTGTCCCATGTGAGAATACTGGAGTGTGCGACTAGCCAGAGAAAGAGGGTAATTTTAGGCCAGTTCTTTAGATTCCAGAGTTTGCTCCATAATTGCATTTTGGGGAGGGGGTCTGAGGGGGCCTTGAGCCGGTATGCTTCTCTGGTGCTGAAGGTGCCACGCGGTTGGTGTCCCGACCTCAGAATTTCCTCTCCTTCTATTATGGGAATTCTTCACTTCCTCAATTCCTCCTGCAAAGGACCTAGATGCACGTCTGGCTCCAGATTGAGGCGTTCTCTGTCCACATTCCACTGGCGCCACGTATCTTCCTGGGGGTCGACCTTCCAGTAGTCAGCCACTCTTGTTAATCCTGTCCGATTGGCCTGTGTGCAGATGTTAAGGGTCCATTCCTCCTTACCCAGGATTGGCCATTACTGCCAGGAGTCCTGCCAAAAGAGGGCAGTCTTCCCATTCCGGATATCCCAGAAAACATGTTTGATCACCAAGTGTCGATTCTGCATGGCCGCAGTCCAGATCAAGGAACCCTAATTGTCTTCATTCCACCGGATTAAGTTTCTTTCTGCTATATTTGGAGCATATTTCTTCCTCCAGAGTCGGGCCCAGAGGTCCTTGGGGCTCTTTAGCCAGCGCCACCAAATCTTGGCGCTGAGGACCTTGTTCATGATGACAGGATCTCTTAGCCCTAGGCCGCCTTGCTCCTTGGGGCGACATAGCTTGTCCCAGCTGACCAAAGCCATTTTCTTCCCTGTATTGAGTCCCTGCCAGATGAAGTTCTGTTGAAGACCTTTGATGGTATTGAGAACAAACTTTGGAGTAGCCAGCGCCGAGAAGGAATAGATTGGTAGGGCTTGGAGGACAGCCTTGAGGAGAATGAGATGGCTGGGTAGGTTAAGAACCCTGTAGGTCCAAGAGGATAGCCGCTTGGTGAAGGAAGACAAGAGGTGTTCCCACGAGGAGTTCCGGAGTGCGGTGTCTATCAGTGGGATACCAAGGTATTTGGACGGAAGGGAGCTTCTGCTGAAAACAAGAATGCCCGAGATGTGGCGTTGTATTGGAGGGGGAGTATTGAAGAAAAAGACTTAGGATTTTTCCTTGTTGCAATCCAAACCGGAGGCCTCAGAGAAAGTTTGAAGGATACCCAGGAGAGAGTTAGCTTCCCGGACCATTGGGCTACCCATTAGGAGGGTGTCATCAACAAATTCACTGTGTGAAACGGGCGGGGAGATTCCATGGAGGGGCAGTCCTGATAATTGCTTTGACTCAATCGCTGCGTGGATAGATCTGCTAAGACCTTCGGCCAGGATAATGAAGAGGAAGGGGGAGAGGGGATCGCCTTGCCAGATCCCTCGGGATGAGGAAAAGGGCTGTGAGGGCACGCCATTGACAAGGATAGAGAAGAAAGCTGTGGAGGTGAGATTCAGAATCCAATCTACCCATCTTGAGTCAAAGCCAAAAGCCAGCAGCATTGCGCGCATATAGTCCCAACTGATTTTTTCAAAAGCTTTAGAAAGGTCTAATTTAAGAAAGCTAGGATGACACTGTCTAAGATCTGTCTTCCCTCCACGTAGCCAGATTGCTCCGGGGAAATTATTGTCCGCAAGATGGTTTTGAGTATGACCATCTATTATTTTAGAAATGACCGTCACGTTGAATTATTCATATTCAAACGGTTGAAAAGCATTTCAAAGTACATCAAGTTTAAAATTGAGGTACTCTTTAAATTTTGTTATAATATTTATAGTATTTATAATATTAATGTGAAGTTAATTTTAAATAATGTTAATACACCAGATCATAAAATAAAATTGAATTTAAAATATATTAGAAATTTAAAATTATATAACAAATTAATAGTTATTTATTTTTTAAAATATTTGATTTATTTTAATTTTTTCAAAACTTAATCAATTTTAAATTAAAAATATTTATATCAATAATAAAATTGAATAAAAAAAAATTTGATTTTGATTTTGATTTTTCTTTTTTAAATATTATATTATTTTTTTTAAGAAAATATTGAAAATTAAAACAAGTGTAGTTTAAATCTGGTTTGGAATGATTGGATATGTAGATTTGAATAATTGAGTTTGTAAAATTAAAAAGTTCCATGAGTTTTTGCAGCAAGCTTAATCCATTTATGCATTTAAAAATACAATTTAACCGAAACTTTAAAAATATCATGAAAATCTTCATCCAAAATTTTTAAATTTAAATGAATCTCCTAAAAACTTAGATATGCTTGATGATAATATGATAATATTATAACCATAGCTAAATGGCGGCCAGCTCGTGCACTAGATCCAGGCGACGACGGCTAAGGTTCATCTCTAGCCGCGCCCGCAGTCTCTCCTGGACTTTGATCCGGCCTCAAATGGCTGGTTCTCTCTCGCCAGATATCGTGTTGGAGCCTCCCTCCTCTGTTGTAGTTGTCCAGCAAGGTTCCTCCGCTGCTTCCCTTAGGCCATGGCGGGTTCTGCTTCTAACTCTTCTAGGGTCCAAAGTCTTGGGGCGAGCCATCTCAAGCCTCCTGGTAGGCCGTCGACGGGCTCTCAGTGTGGCCCCTCTTTTAGAAATGTTTCTTCTTGCTCGTGTGTCATGCAGGAAACCCCAACTTTTTCCATACCAATGCCAAAAGATGTTATTGCTCAAGCAGCTCGTCTCACTGCCAAAGCTTTACTGTGCCGTTTTAATGGTTTTTGGCCAAGTTTAGTTAGTTTTCATGACTGGATCTCAAAATCTTGGAAGTCAAAGATGAAAGTTGAAGATTTTATACACACTGCCTAAAAGAGTTTCAGTTTTGAGTTTGATCTCTTTTAAAACAGGGATCTTATCTTCAATTCCGGACCTTGATTTACATTTTAATAATAGAGGCAAAAAAGTGATGTGATTTGGAACTCAGGACGAAAGGCCCCACACTTTATTTGCATAGAAAATATATTATTCATAGAATCTATATTTATGAGCATCCAAAGTATTAATAAAGGCAAAAACCTGATATACTGTTATTAAATAGGATTCATTTAAGTACAAAACCTCAGAAAAACATTTAATAATATTAAATTCAAATGCATTAAATAGGAGGTCATCTCTCTATAGAACCTCATGAAAACATTTCACTTTATTTGCATAGAAAATATATTATTCATAGAATCTATATTTATGAGCATCCAAAGTATTAATAAAGGCAAAAACCTGATATACTGTTATTAAATAGGATTCATTTAAGTACAAAACCTCAGAAAAACATTTAATAATATTAAATTCAAATGCATTAAATAGGAGGTCATCTCTCTATAGAACCTCATGAAAACATTTAATGATGATGATCGGTCTATTAAGATTGAATTGGTTTAACTTTAACTTTAAGAAAGTAAATGATAACAAGTCCTTCAACTACTTTATCCATCAATCTATATACCATGCTGCGACAGATATAATAAGGCAGCTAAATAAAGAATAAGTACTTCAAAGGCATATGAATATACTTTCAAAACTTACAGAGATATTTTTTCCATGATGAAAACTCCTTTAAAAATTTCACAAAAGAAATCTTCAGTACGAACTTGTATCATTCAAGCTAGTTTTCAAAAGCAATTCGTGTTCCAAACATTATCGGCACGTGAAACCGCCTTTCTAAAATCATCCTAGGAACTAATTTACCTCTCTTGTTATAGGAACTAATTTACCTCTCTTGTTATAGTTTATTGTGAAATACCATGGCGGCTCTTCCGATCACATGCCCCCAACTCCTCCACTCCAATCCTCTGCCGCTTCTTTTCTCCCTCTCTTCCGCTTGTGTCATACGGCCGATCCGATCWATGAATTRGAAGCGAGGCGAGGGGGAAATTAACCAGAGCCCTGCTTCCTCGGATCTTGAACGCAGCGCGGTCATATGSGAGAGCGGCCTCTTCGGCGGTGTTGAAAGTGCCCAGCCAAACTYAAGAGCCCTTCCTGACGGGGTCTCTGATTTCTGCAGCGAAGTTTCCTCACCAGCGCTGCTTGACTCCTCTGTATTGCCTGGCCCAGCTATGCTTCATCTGTCCATTCTCCTTCTGCTGTGGTTGTGGCTTTACCGTTGCCGCCTCTACTCTTGTGGCTTGCCGATTTGCTTGTGCTTGTTCGGTATGAGGTATAAACGTCCTCGGTCTATATTACCTCTTGGCTATGTCTGTCTCTGTATTCGAGTTTCTCCTCTTTCTTGGCTTCTGCTTCGTTGGAACGTTAAACTACAGAAGAACAAGGAAAACGCGTCTAGGATGGCAGACACTGGAAAAGTTTGGGGGTTAGAGGCTCTGTTTGCTCGATCCGAACAACTCCATTAACTCACCTTTTACGCTATCAGCATTTAGAAGCTTAGGTGAATCTAATCTGGCCACCGAATATGCTTACCCCCAGCTTGATCCCATCATCATGTTCAGTTCCATTACTCTTCTTTACTAAATTCGGAGTAGGATAGAGGAAAGGGAAGATTGGAGGTTCAAAATTTAAATTATATCCGTATACCTGTGTGTCCGTTTCTTACTAATGGGTGTGTGTTTGTTCTGTACGATGTATAAATATTATTATCGTGGCCCATCTTAGCAGATCAGTTGTAGGTTGTTTCGAGAATTACACTTCCAATTGTTTTTGAGATATTGGATTTGTTAGAGATAATGCTTACAACTGTTGTAACTGTGAGTTTTTAGGTTAATTATGACTGTTGTAACTGTGAGTTTCAACTATGACTGTTGTAACTGTGAGTTTCTAGGTTTACTATTTTTAGCTAATCAGATCCACTTGAGTCAGTGATCTGCATGCTATATATGTAACCTCCATTTGTCTGTGTAATACATTCTATTATTGTGTGTTAATCTTATGCAATGGATGCTCTCTCGATTTCTAGGTTGGTATCAGAGCTTGGCTGGGCTTAATTTGGAGCTGAGCGCAGGAGAGCGTGCAAGAGAGATGTTCGGATCTCTACATCTGCAACATTTTTTTTTTTTTGTGCTTTAATTAGTTGGAGTTACCTACGTGGAGGTGTCACATTGACAAAGAATTTTGTACTGTGCTTTCCACATTCCCCAGAGCATATGAAGCAATCTTTTGATGGCCTCTATTTAATGGCAATCTGCTAATTCGGCGTTTATATTGGGTGATATAGTCTCGAGATTCTTTCAAACCTCTGAGGATACATGTCATTCACTTCCACGAGCTCGATAGCATTGCGAGTCAGAGCCACAAGGGTGTGGCATATATGGGCTTGATCTGCAAACAATAGCGAATCTCTTCTACTGTGTTGAAAACAAAAAGATGTGGCTGGGGAAGSTCGCTTTATTTYTGTTCTTGGAGGTCATTRTGAATGTTATGAATGAATATATTGTCAATGTCRCGGCTAGCCAGTCATTCAAAGCCCAATGGGTCAACAAGAACGTTGCTTACTTCTACCCTGCGTGCATCCATAACTACATACAAAAGAGGCAATGCAACATACAACGAATGACTTGTTAAGTCTGGTGAAAAGCAAAGAGGAGAAACTTATAATAATTAGTGTGTATTTAGTGTGTTAGTATTAGCTTGCTTTGTAAAATTTTCTATGCAAAACTAATCAAGAAACATAGTATTATAATTTAAATTAGTGGTTCTCAACGTTCTTCGGTACAGTTGATTATGTCTATATGTCAAATGTCGGTGGAACTTGTTCAGTTGATTATGTCTACATGTCAAATGCTGGTGGAACTTGTTGTACTTCTGTGCTTCAAGATCTTCAGTTAGAGGTTGTCCATGAGTGTATTGTTTAAAGTTTTGTGTGTAAGTGTTTATGTAAAAATAAGAACTTGTATTTTGATGCAAGCTGGTAGCCCCAGTATCAAGTACATTGTTTTTATTGGAAGTCACCTTGTAATGTTGAGGACATTCCGTATCCAAACTTTTCTTCTAGATACTGAAGGATAGCCGAAAGCAAAAAATCCGACAGATGAAGACAAGTTCATAGAATGCATCAATAATTGTCAACTTTTATCACGGAAGCCCCGATGAGCCAAGTTGTCAAATTGTCCAGTATACAAGTGCAAGAAAGATGGTGAGAGGCGTTTTGACTTTAAATGTGACAAATGAAAGTTCTAGTGTTGTAACCTTTTGTTATGTTTTGTAATTTGTGATTGTGATATTTGTAATGTAAGCATTAAGGGAGGGTGTTAGAGATAATGTTTACAACTGTTGTAACTGTGAGTTTCTAGGTTAACTATGACTGTTGTAACTGTGAGTTTCAACTATGATTGTTGTAACTATGAGTTTCTAGTTTTACTATTTTTAGCTAATCAGATCAACTTGAGTCAATGATCTGCATGCTATATATGTAACCTCCATTTGTGTGTGTAATACATTCTATTATTGTGTGTTAATCTTGTGCAATGGCTGCTCTCTCAATTTCTAAGTGGATTATAGTTTTGTTCTTTTAAACCCTGAAACTGTTTTCCACGTAATTGTGATGACGCCGCAGATCCTATACGAGAGTTTAGAATTCGGATTTTTTTAGCCTCAATCTTGTTGATCTGCTAATTTTTTACTAGTGCCATCATGCATCCAGAGGACATCCATACTCGAAAATAACGAGTGTATGAACTCTGATTTCGAAGAATCTCCTAGAATCATAATTACTGTTGTGGATAAATATTATCTGGGTGTGGATTATCAGAAGAATTGCCAGCATAAAACAAAAATATTTGGAATGACAGCATCGCCCCTCAAATGTACAGGTAAGTTCATTCCTTTGGCATTGTTGTAATCCCTTTCACTCTTTATATATTAGGAGCCATTCACTTGTATTTTGGCATTATATCTGGCATGCGGATGTATTGTATATTAGGACATGTATTGTATTGTATATTTTCTGACTTTCTCCAGATCAGATATTAACAGGGCGACTAATGTTCCCTTACCATTTCACTGAAGAAGTAAATAGTAGTACTACAGAGGAACAAATTAGTGATATAGAGGAACATGAAACAAATAATAGCGATACAGTGGAAGATGAAACAAATAGTGCTACAAAAGAAGAGGAAGAGGGAGTAAATAGTGCTACAAAAGAAGAGGAAGAGGGAGTAAATAGTAGTGCTCGTACAATAGTAATGCTTTGCCCGAAGTTATAATTCGCCAAGAAAAGGAAAAAAGAGATGTGGTAATTTGCATAATTTGTCGTGAAACGTTTTCCAATGGAGAATCTGCAAAACTATTACCATGGCAACATCTTTATCATTCAAATTGCATTCTCGCGTGGTTTGATCGCAGAGGTGAGGTTGTGTTGATCCATGCTTTAATGATTTCTTGTCGGGATGCTTAGAGGTCTACTTCATATGCACATTTGAGTGGGATGAATAGAAACTAGATTTTGTAATTGATCTTTCTTCTCGGTGGAATCATAGTTTGGTTTGGGGGTGGTATTTACAATGGGTGTGTATAGTCGGATGTTGAATTTCTTCTAGACAACAAATTTTTTGGACAACAATATGATAAAAGATAAATATTCGTATCTAAATATAACTCAATGTGCTCAATTCGTTGAATCATATTTTGGAATGTGAAATGTGTACATTGGAGGATTAAGAGTCTTCATGAGAATGAATATAAACATGAATTAGAATGTCATCCTTATTTTAATGTTTATTATTATAACATTACGATTTTACTGAATAATATATATATATATATTAAAAGTTAACTCAGACGCAAAAATCAGAGAAGATTGTTTAAACTTTTGTTAACAAGTTATATTCCCATGCATTTCATTCCAAGAAAGCCCAAATTACCAAAAATAATTATAAACCGTGCTAAAAAAACAAATGTAAAGTTCGTTCAGCAAAAATGTTGGAGATTGTTACATATAAAATGTAAAAACATAACCAGTTAATACAAAGCTAGGTTAATATTCAACTCAGTTCGTTTAAGTTGAGAACCAGAAGCTTGTCTTCGATCAACATTACCTCACCTCTGCGATCAAACCATTCCAGAATGCAATTTGAATGATAAAGATGTTGCCATTGTAATCGTTTTGCAGATTCTCCATTGGAAAACGTTTCATGACAAATTGTGCACATTACCACATCTCTTTTCTCCTTTTCTTGGCGAATTACAACTTCGGCTTTTTTCCTTTTCTTGGCTAATTATAACTTCGGGCAAAGCATCTACTATTGTACGAGCACTTCTATCTACTCCCTCTTCCTCCTCTTCTGTATTACTACTATTTACTTTTCTTATTCGTCAGTGGAATTGCAAGGGAACCTTGGTCGCCCTGTTAATATCTGATCTGGGGAAAGTCGGATCGTTAGCAGACTATGTGAAGGAGGATCCAGGAAAGACGACTTTGATTGAGAGGCCACCGCTAATAGTATGGATATGGGAAAACCACAACCTAACTTCTGCGAAAAACTAAAGACACCACAGAGACTGAAATTCCCTTCTATCACCGCAGATTTCTGTATACCTTGTGAGGAATTGCTGAATTTCACAAGTGMTTTTTGTAACATTAATTGTGAGGATCAGATTGCCTAAGAGATCTTGGATTCGAAGGTAATTTTAAAATACATTCTAACTTCGTAGGATATTCACTATTTTAAAGATTTTATACTGTCATTTTCTGGTGAGATTTTCCAATGATGGTGTGACAAATGCATGAAGCACTAGAGGATAGGACGAAGGTGGAAGAGTGTTTTATTAACTCCCAATGAAAGAAAGAATTGTAAATTACGAGAAGTCAAGTTCATTGAATGACTCCTTGAAACTAGAGCTTGCCGAGATCTTATGGACACGATGATATACCTACTCTATCGTTGAAAAAGTGTTATTTTCTGTTTCTTGATCGAAAATCTATTCATTCACCAATTTTGGGTTGACCAAAATTAATTTTAATGAGAAAACCAGTAAATGTTAAAGCATATAATCTCTGCTCTGGCTCTTGATTCAGTATGTATAGATTAGTTAATTTGCTGATTAGTTGATTTGGTCATCCCATCAGCTGATTAGTTCATTTGCTGATTAGTTAATCTCATCGGCTGCTACAATAAGCTGAACGTCGGCTATGCTGCTAATAGGCTTGCACGACTCAGAGGAGTGGGGGTCTACGATGTGATTACGTGAAAGGTGTATATCTATTGACAATGGGCAGAATTAATCATCTTTTAATCTCAAATTCTAATATAATGGATAACAATTAAAGATGCTGGCATATTCTTAGTCATCCTCCCAAATCTATGAATGTGATTTACTCTTCATAACTTCTTTGTATTTTTGAATACATCCGTTAAACTGTTTATTTTTTTACATTTACCTAATCATATTAAGGAATTATTGTATCATTACATGATTGCCACTTTTAAATAATTAACCTTTGAAATTACCACGTTTGTATTTCCTCAGTTGTCGGTTCATTTTTTGACTGTACACGCAGCCTTTCCTTATCTGTCCGTCCCTTCATTTTCTGGCTTTCCTCACCTGTACGCCCGTTTCATTTTCTTATTGCGCGTTTCATTTTCTTCCTGTCCACGCTTTTCATATTGGGCGTTTCATTTTCTGCCTGTCCACGCTTTTCATTTTCTGAATTGTGGCTTAGAGTTCAGGTAAGGAGCGCTCCAGATCTCAGTGAGGAAAACCACTGAAATATGTTTTAGAGTTCTCTCTGGATTGTTGAGTATGGGGAGCTCTGGAATTCTGTGGATTCGGCTATTGTATTGTATGGTGATTGTTGCAGGCTGTGTTGCAGAAGCTCCTCAGACGTATGTTGTTCATGTGTCCAAGTCTCATATGCCCTCTGCTTTCGATACTCACGAGCAATGGTACGCATCGACTGTCAAATCCTTGCAAGGACTTGAAGAAGAAAAAGAAAGGAAGATTATGTACAATTATGATCAGGTCTTCCATGGATTTGCGACGAAGCTCAGCCGTGCACAGGCCGAGGCGCTGGAGAGCATGAAAGGGATTCTGGGTGTTTATCCAGAGATCGTGTACGAGCTCCACACCACACATAGCCCCACGTTTTTGGAAATAGATGGGTAACTACTGATCGGCCTGGTCTGTATCGGACTAGGCCGTCATGTCGTCGTCAGTGTGCTCGACATGGGTGTCTGCCCCGAGAGCCCAAGCTTCGGCGAAGAAGGAATGAGCTCTGTTCCGGTTCAGTGGAAGGGAGAGTGCGAGGCCGGCACACGGTTCAATGCCTCGCACTGCAACAAAAAGCTGATCGGTGCCCGATTTTTCTGCAATGGCTACGAGGCTGCGCTTGGGCTTGTCAACGAGATGAAGCAGTATAGGTCACCGAGGGACCAAGATGGCCACGGGACTCACACTGCATCCACCGCTGTGGGGTCATCGATGCCCGACGCGAGCTTGATGGTCTACGCTAAGGGAAATGCGAGAGGAATGGCGGAAAGGGCGAGAGTAGCAGTGTACAATGTTTGCTGCGTTTCGGGGTGTTTTAGCTCTGATATTCTGGCAGGGCTCGAGCGTGCCGTGAAATTAGGGTTTATGTAGACTTATTACATGTTTGAAATCGATAGGTTGTCTGCCTCAAATTAATGTTTATAATGTTGGCGTCCTAATCTGCAAGAGTAATTGCGCAATACATGTTAGCGCCATTGTCCACCCAAAAACTATGCTAACATGGAATTCTTAACTTCGTCGAACAATTCTTTAACCGAAGAAAGTCGTCAAGTTTTCCGGTTCTTATTATTCCAGGTTTCTTTATGTTTTTACACTTAAAAATATTATACGAGGTATAACTTTATGTTTGTGACTGATTAACAAACATAAAAAGTATAAAAACATAAAGAAACGGTTACGGCCCGTACTAGCACAGTTTTTTATTACGGGTACAATTAGAATTAGAGTTAAACTTTCTCTTAAACTTTAATAGAGTATTAGAATTAAACTTTCTCTTAAACTTTAAGAATTAAATGAACTTTCTCTTTAAAAAAGTTTTACTCTATATTAAATGAACTCAACTCCACCTATTAATCAATTCCCACGGGTATAATATCAAACTTACGACTTTCTTCTGTACAATATTATTGGAGGTATAATATTTTTTTAAGTATAAAAGCACAAAGAAACTTGAAAAAAAGGATGAAAAATATAAAGTCATAAAATGCATATAATATTATATAGTGATCATCTTAATAAATAGTTTTCAGATTTTTTTTTCAGCGATTTCATAATAATAAATATTTTTCAACTTTTATTTTAGCCATTTCATAATCATTGTGGCTTTATGGCTTTACAAAACTAATAGTTTTGTTTCCAATTTCACATGGTAACATTATTTACATTCTTTGGCATATTTTTGGTTGTAAGGCATATTTTATAATATAAATAATTCATAATTATTTTAAAGGCTAATGATCAATACCATAAGCCACCCTTCATTCACTCAAAACCAATTGCCACATAAACTTGGACTATTGGTCAAAACCCAGAATCAAGATTTGCAATTAATCTTTAGCTAAAGGACAGGTCATAAATAAATGCTCCAGAAATGTGTTATAATGATGATCATTATGACATTAAATAAAAAAAAATTACAATAATCCACTAAACAACATTAGAACACATTTTGTTTGTGAAGTTGTAAATAAGAATAATAAAGATTAGTTTTGGGTAAGAAAGTTATTAGGTTAAAGACCAACTCTTTTATTGCATCACTTGAGTTATAACATCCTTAACAATGTTCCTTTAACTTTTATTTATTATGAAATGTGACATTTAATGACTTTATAGGACTGACCTAATAATAATTTAATAATATATTAATAATTTAGTAATTTAATACTAAATTACTAATTAATGTATTAGTTAATTAATGTATTAGTTAATTTAATTAATGTATTAGTTAATAAAGTACTTTAATACATTTTATGATTAATACATTATATTAATGTATAATTTGATTAACATAGGTATGTCATCCCAATGTGGAAAGAATTGTAACATCCCAATATTTTGAACATAGAAATGTTGCAATCTACCAAACATAGCAATGTCGTAATGTGAAAAACATATATGGACGTCACAATGTGACAAAGATATATGTCGATCGTAATGTGACGAAGATATATGATGATTACAATGTGATGAAAATATCTCTATCATCGTAGTATGATGAATATTGCCCTGTCGTCATACTATGATGAATATAAATTAACGTCACAACGTGATGAACATTTCCTTGTCCTCTTAACGTGATAAATATTTCCCTATCATCGCAATGTGAGAAACATATATGTCAATTGCAATGTCACGAAGATAGCCCTATCATCACAATCTTATGAACATAGCCTTATCATCTCATTGTGACAAACCTTGCCCTATCGTCGCAATGTGACAACATATCCTCACGTTTCAATTTGACACACCTATCCTAACATCAAATTGTGACAGACCTTTCCAAACATCACAATGGGAAGAGCACATTGCAATTTGATAAACATAGTTATGTTGCAATCTATTGAACATATTAACGTTGCAATGTGATGAGCATAAATTGACGTCATGATTTGATGAACATAGGCATGACATCCCAATGTGGATAGTTATGTCGCAACCTAACAAACGGTTACAAGTGTCACAATGTGTTTCACATCATCTTCTCATCGCAGTGTGATGTACATTTCCTCTCCTTTCTATGTGACACACATATCTTGATGTCACTATATAACAACATTTCTATACATCACAATGTGTCAAACATAGGAACATTGTAATATACCAAACATAGTAATGTATGAATGTGACGAACATATATGGACTTCAGAATGTGATGAACATATATGAACTTCACAATGTGACGAGAATATGTGTTGATCAAAATGTGACGAACTTAGCCCTTTCATCTCAGTATGATGAGCACTTCCTTGTCATTGCAATGTGATGAACATTTTCCTAGCATCACAATGTAATGAGCATTTCCTTGTCATCACAATGTGATAAACATTTCCTTCTCATCGCAATGTAATGAACATTTCCTTTCCGTCACAATGTGATGAACATTTCCTTCTCATTGCAATGTGAAATCATATCCTCACATTGCAATCTCACACACATATCCTGACATCGCATTGTATTTCCAAATGTCTCAATGGGATGAACAAAACCCATTTTCACAACGTGATGTACACAACCTAACGTAATCATGTGACCAACATAGATGAACATTGCAATGAGATGAACACTTCCTGATCTCGCAATGTGATGAACATATCCCCTCTATCGAAGAGTGACAAAATTTTTCCAATGCATTAATTTGACAAACAAAAACCCTTCGTTGTAATTTGTTGACCATAACCTTACAATGTCATTTGAGATATAAAAGTTGATGTCATAATGTGACAAACAACACATAATGTCGCAATGTGATGATCAAAACATAATCAACATTGCAATGTAGTAACGCTAAAAATAGTAATGTCGCAATGTGACGAACATATATGAATGTCACAATGTGACAAACATAGGTATCATTGTTAGCGCCATATATGAACGTCACAATGTGACAAACATAGGTATCATTGTTAGCGTCCTAATCTGCAAGAGTACTTGTGCAATACATGTTAGCGCCATTGTCCACCCAAAAACTATGCTAACATGGAATTCTTAACTTCGTCGAACAATTCTTTAACAGAAGAAAGTCGTCAAGTTTTCCAGTTCTTATTATTCCAGGTTTCTTTATGTTTTTACACTTAAAAATATTATACGAGGTATAAATTTATGTTTGTGCCTGATTAACAAACATAAAAAGTAAAAAAACATAAAGAAACGGTTACGGCCCGTACTAGCACTGTTTTTTATTACGGGTACAATTAGAATTAGAGTTAAACTTTCTCTTAAACTTTAATAGAGTATTAGAATTAAACTTTCTCTTAAACTTTAAGAATTAAATGAAATTTCTCTTTAAAAAAGTTTAACTCTATATTAAATGAACTCAATTCCACCTATTATTCAATTCCCACGGGTATAATATTAAACTTACGACTTTCTTCTGTACAATATTATTCGAGGTATAATATTTTTTTAAGTATAAAAGCATAAAGAAACTTGAAAAAAAAGGAGAAAAAAGAAAAATATAAAGTCATAAAATGCATATAATATTATATAGTGATCATCTTAATAAATAGTTTTCAGAATTTTTTTTAAGCGATTTCATAATAATAAATATTTTTCAACTTTTATGTTAGCCATTTCATAATCAGTGTGTCTTTATGGCTTTACAAAACTAATAGTTTTGTTTCCAATTTCACATGGTAACATTATTTACATTCTTTGGCATATTTTTGGTTGTAAGGCATATTTCATAATATAAATAATTCATAATTATTTTAAAGGCTAATGATCAATACCATAAGCCACCCTTTATTCACTCAAAACCAATTGTCACATAAACTTGGACCATTGATCAAAAACCACAATCAAGATTTGTAGTTAATATTTAGCTAAAGTACAGGTCATAAATAAACGCCCCACAAATGTGTTATAATGATCATCATTATGACATTAAATAAAAAAAATTACATTAATCCACTAAACAACATTAGAACACAACAATCCACTAAACAACATTAGAACACATTTTTTTTTGTAAAGTTGTAAATAAGAATAATAAAGATTAGTTTTAGGTAAGAAAGTTATTAGGTTAAAGACCAACTCTTTTATTGCATCACTTGAATTATAACATCCTTAACAATGTTCCTTTAACTTTTATTTATTATGAAATGTGACATTTAATGACTTTATAGGGCTCACCTAATTCTAGTTTAGTAATATATTAATAATTTAGTAATTTAATACTAAATTACTAATTAATGTATTAGTTAATTTAATGTATTAGTTAATTAATGTATTATGTATTAGTTAATAAAGTACATTAATACATTTTATGATTAATACATTATATTAATGTATAATTTAATTAACATAGGTATGTCATCCCAATGTGGAAAGAAATGTAACATCCCAATATTTTGAACATAGAAATGTTGTAATCTACCAAACATAGCAATGTCGTAATGTGAAAAACATATATGGACGTCACAATGTGAGAAAGAGATATGTCGATCGTAATGTGACGAAGATATATGATGATTACAATGTGATGAAAATATCTCTATCATCGTAGTATGATGAATATTGCCCTGTCGTCATAATATGATGAATATAAATTAACGTCACAACGTGATGAACATTTCCCTGTCTTCTTAATGTGATAAGTATTTCCCTATCATCGCAATGTGAGAAACATATATGTCAATTGTAATGTCACGAAGATAGCACTATCATCACAATCTGATGAACATAGCCTTATCACTTCATTGTGACAAACCTTTCCCTATCATCGCAATGTGACAACATATCCTCACGTTTCAATTTGACATACCTATCGTGACATCAGATTGTGACAGACCTTTCCAAACATCACAATGGGAAGAGCACATTGCAATTTGATAAACATAGTTATGTTGCAATCTATTGAACATATTAACGTTGCAATGTGATGAGCATAAATTGACGTCATGATTTCATGAACATAGGCATGTCATCCCAATGTGGATAGTTATGTCACAACCTAACGAACGGTTACAAGCGTCACAATGTTTTGCACATCGTCTTCTCATCGCAGTATGATGTACATTTCCTCTCCTTTCTATGTGACACACATATCTTGATGTCACTATATAACAACATTTCCATACATCACAATGTGTCAAACATAGGAACATTGTAAAATACCAAACATAGTAATGTATGAATGTGACGAACATATATGGACTTCAGAATGTGATGAACATATATGAACTTCACAATGTGACGAGAATATGTGTTGATAAAAATGTGACGAACTTAGCCCTTTCATCTCAGTATGATGAGCACTTCCTTGTCGTTGCAATGTGATGAACATTTTCCTAGCATCACAATGTAATTAACATTTCCTTGTCATCACAATGTGATGAACATTTCCTTCTCATCGCAATGTAATGAACATTTCCTTTCCATCACAATGTGATGAACATTTCCTTCTCATTGCAATGTGAAATCATATCCTCACATTGCAATCTGACACACATATCCTGACGTCGCATTGTCTTTCCAAATGTCCCAATGGGATGAACAAAACCCATTTTCACAATGTGATGTACACAACCTAACGTAATCATGTGACCAACATAGATGAACATTGCAATGAGATGAAGACTTCCTCATCTCGCAATGTGATGAACATATCCCCTCTATCGGAGAGTGACAAAATTTTTCCAATGCCATAACTGGACAAACAAAAACCCTTCGTTGTAATGTGTTGACCATAACCTTACAATGTCATGTGACGTATAAAAGTTGATTTCATAATGTGACAAACAAAACGTTATGTCGCAATGTGATGATCAAAACATAATCAACATTGCAATGTAGTAACGCTAAAAATAGTAATGTTGCAATGTGACGAACATATATGAACATCACAATGTGACAAACATACATGTCAATTGTAATTTGACGAACATATATGACAGTCACAATGTTATGACATAGCCCTATCGTGGTAGTATGATGAACACTCCCTTGTCGTTGTAATGTGAAGAATATAAGTGAATGTCACATTTTGATGAACATTTCCCCTATTGTCACAATGCGATGAACATTTCCTTGTCATTGCAAACGAATGAACATTTGCCTTTCGTCATATTGTGACAAAAACTAATGCCGCATTGCCACAACATTAGGTTTTCTCTAACATAATCATGGCCCACCATAATCATATCCACATGGTCAACAAGGTTAGCCATGAGGATGGTCAATCATAATAAACCTCAATCAACCATATTGAACCATATTCATGGTCAACCATGGTCAATGACAATTAGTATAGATCTCGCAATGTGATGAACATATCCCCTCTATCGGAGAGTGACAAAATTTTTCCAATGCCATAATTTGACAAACAAAAACCCTTCGTTGTAATTTGTTGACCATAACCTTACAATGTTATCTGACATATAAAATTTGATGTCATAATGTGACAAACAAAATGTAATGTCGCAATGTGATGCTCAAAACATAATCAATATTGCAATGTAGTAACGCTAAAAATATTAATGTCACAATGTGACAAACATATATGAATGTCACAATGTGATGAACATACATGTCAATCATAATTTGACGAACATATATGACGATCACAATGTTATGACATAGCCCTATCGTCGTAGTATGATGAACACTCCCTTGTCATCGTAATGTGAAGAACATAAGTGAACGTTGCATTTTGATGAACATTTCCCCTATCGTCACAATGCGATGAACATTTCCTTGTCATCGCAAACGAATGAACATTTGCCTTTCATCGCAATGTGTCAAAACCTAATGTCGCATTGCCACAACATTAGGTTTTCTCTAACATAATCATGGCCCACCATAATCATATCCACATGGTCAACAAGGTTAGCCATGAGGATGGTCAATCATAATAAACCTCAATCAACTATATTGAACCATATTTATGGTCAACCATGGTCAATGACAATTAGTATATTAATGTATTCATACTTTAATAATGTATTATTAACATTATTAAGGTCAATATATTACCCTTTTATTAATGTTTTAATGTATTAATATTTCAGTAATGTTTTTATTAATGCATTTAATGTATTACTTTATTAGTGAATTAAAAATTTAGCAATATAGTATTTTATATTTTATAAATGTATTAATTAATTAATACC